>JADOBS010300725.1:0-11087 GCA_015708375.1 Cydonia oblonga
ATGTACGATCACCGATTATGATGTAGGGATTCCTAGGATCCCCACAAAATGAATCACGAGAAAATCCTTTTCCATCTTATAATTACTTTGAATTATACTATTATCACTCATTTACTTTATTTCTTTACCCACATTTTAAATAAATATGAGAATGATTTAAACATAGAATGGTTTGAGGAAATAGAATATATGGTTGGAAAATACCAAACACTTTTTATTTTGAAGCAAATACGATTGCAACTGGATATGCTTTTTTATAACGTTGCTACGAATAATTTTATATGAGTAATACTACACTTATTATATATTTATTATTTCTCTAATTAAGATAGGATCTACCAACACATGTGAGTTTCATCTTTATTAAGAAAAATGATACAAATAATAATATAAATACGTAATAAAAATAGCGTTTTTTATCTTATATCTTGTATTATTTTTCTAAAGTTTGGTGAATAATGGGTACAAGCGCGTTATTGGGCATCTCCACCGAGGCACATCTCCATAGTCCATACAAATACAGCCCATAATTTGCATGATCTGGAGGAAGAGGAACCGAGGGAGGACTATTATATCAATATTATCCTGCTCCTCCGAAGCTTCCTTTTGAAATTGGCTGTTGGACTAGTAACACTACCGCCGTTGGAATACGCCACCGTCCGGGCACGTGCGTGTATCATGCAGTTTAAGACCTGTTTGATAATAATTTCGTTTGTAATTTGTGGTTCGTACTTTTTAGAGAGGAAAACAGAAGAAGGAGAGGAATGTTGTAGAAGAAACGCACAAGGAAATTATAAAAACGAACGATTTTAGAGGTGGGTGCGAGTTGAGCTGGGTCAATTTTTTTATGGATCCTGATTCGACCTTTTTGTTTTATTTTTTATTTTTAATATAATTGAGTCCGAGTTTATGTATTTATTAGTGGAATTAGCTCATTTGGATCCGTTTGATACGGTCCGATTCCTATGGGTCAAATGGATCATTTTCCAATTTTATGTCACATAACAAAACACCAATATTAAACAATCTTTATGTGTTTCTTTCACGAAAGGATTACATCTAACAAAACCAATAACAACAATTGTTGTCTTTCTTATTTTTAGGGTTAGAGAGACACAAAATCATGGATCATGCGCTTCATGTGAACCACAAAGAAACCGACAAGCGTTAAGACAATCTTTAACTGTTTAGGTTAGGTTACCCACAATAAAAAATATGGACTCGGTTTGGACTCATTTTTACATAAGCCGGGTCCAACTTGGTCATTTTAAAAATTAAAAGTAAGAACCAAATGGTTTTACATCGAGCCGAGTAATACGGTCCGAATCCACCACAGCTATACAAACCTGTTTGCCCATCCCTGATTTTCAGTTGCTTTCACTTTCAATATTTTGTTTTCATTCTCTCCCATTGTCCTTCATCATCACTCCTTTTCCCCAAAATCTCTTGAGACATGTTTTCAGTTGTTTTCATAGTGTGGAATGGGAGGGATTCTTCCGTATAACGAGGAATTCATCCTTGATAAAAGGCAAAAGATCTATGGTGCTGCGGAGTGTCAGATAATCCAGACATTTTAACCAGTGGATCTTAGTTTTTGAGACCAGCAGCATGGCCGAACTGTTGGTACTCTACATTCTTCCAGGTTTCTTTTGGAAGTCGAAAACACATCATTTGTTAGTATGTTTGATTATAGTTTCATAATTAAATGGTTTTCAATACGACTAAACTGCAAAAAGACTACGAAAAGGGTCAAATTATAAACAAACGCAACGATTTTCTGGGATGGTTACATGCACAAACTCTCCCAGAGGGAAAAGTGAGTTCAATGTAGCCATAACTAACAAAAATAGACTGCATTATTGGCTCCTACAACTATACCATGGTAAGAGCCTTCTACTCTCCAGTCAGACTGAAAAACTCTAACGCCCCATCACAGCCTCGTCAAAGTTCCAGTCTCTCACGATATCCCTTCTCACAGCCCGGCTTCGCACTAGCCTTGGGGTACCTGGTATGGAACCACCACTTGAAAGTGTTGGTTGCGGGGTTACTTTGGATGATGCAATGTTGGAATGTGTTGGCAGCGGAAGAGATGGCCTCCGTGTTAAGCAGTTGGCAATAGCAGAACATCTTCCATCGTTTTCTGTGCTCGATACAGAGTAACTCCTAAAAGAGTGTGATGGACTTTCTGCGCTGCACACAAGGCATGCCAAGCTCATACTTAGACTTGCAAGCTGACACCGACTGCAGAGTTAAAATCTGCAATTTACATCAAAGATAGAACCATAAAGTCATCATATTCTAGATGATAGATTAATAATTAGCACACCACGTCAAGAGAAGAATATAGATGGAAGCAAAAACGAAGAATGAAAAGGTGGAAATTGTTTTTTCAATTATAAGACTTTTTGTAGTCATTGAGAACAAGTAAATTCTGTATCCAAGGAATGCAACAGACCAGACCAGGTAATCGAAGCAATAGAAACTGGGGACTGCACATTATGCCAATGTTGTATAAGAGATCAAAGCGGTATTCTCGACTTTTGAAGAGTATGCATTGTTCACATGTTGTAATAATTATGATACGAAACACACAACCACAAAGTAACGAATAAGCAATGTAGAATAGAGTGTGAAAAACTGCGCACTGATTCAGCACAATGCTTCTTTATGTGTGTGAGCACTCATGACAAAATTAAGAACTGTTTCTCTGAAGGTTTGGTCAAATACATTTGTATGATCACTCGGTAACTAAAAATACATAATCCATAATGTTGTCAGACCTCACCGAAGGGTTAATCAAGGACTTGGAATATTATTATTAAATGGAGTACATAACCAGTTCTTATCATTGGTAGTAGTGCTTTTTGATGCAATGATGTTTGGGGTAAGCCACACAAAGGGACAAGGTATTGAACTCAGTTTGTAGCAATGCTAACTGCTGAACAAGAGGTTATCACTTTTGCTTAAAAGGTTGGAAACTTGGAAGTGAAAAAAAAAATACACCCAAACACTTGGATTTTGAAAATAACCTGGTCAAGTTCCAAACACGCACATTCGTAGGTGAAAATTTTAAATGTCACATGAAGGAACTCGATTAATAGTATCAGACAACTGTGAGATTAAGATGCAGGATGACATAAGGTCGGTGTCGCCTATTATTGCCATGAGCTTGAGATGATAGAAACTTCAAGTCATAAGGCATTCTTAAGGAAACTGATATATGATGATCCATATATTCCTTTTTGGTCTAGGGTGTGTTTTGTGTTTGAGTGATTTTTGGAGGGCCAATATCAATACCCTGAAACGAAATGTGACACTGCCAGAAGTAGGATCTTCAGATGGACGTGTCTGGAGACAGGGAAACAATTTGAAAGACCATAGAGAAAAAAATTAAAGTAGCACCAATTGAACACAAAATGAGAGAGAACTTATAATGGTGGTTTTGACATGTTTAACAAAGACCAATAAGTGCCCCAATAGATGCATCAAAGTGACTTAACCAATAATTTGGTGCCAGGGAAAGAGGAAAATCAAAATAATATGGTTAAAGGTAATTAAGAAAGATATGATAATGCGACTCTCACAAAATAATTTGGTGCCAGGGAAAGAGGAAAATCAAAATAATATGGTTAAAGGTAACTAAGAAAGATATGATAATGCGACTCTCACAAAATTATGAGTTAGGATATGATGGAATGGAGCACTAGAATTCATAGCCATTATTTATGTTTGTTGTGGTCTAGTGTTTCATCCCCCTCCTTGGCGCAAAATATAGCACAATGGCGTTCTAGGATTCATACAGCCAACCCCACTTAGTGGGATAAGGATTGGTTCTTGTTGTTGTGTTGTAGTGTTTCAATTTATGTCCAATATTTCTTAACGCGTATTCATAACCAGTTCGAGATTTTTGTATAGCTTTAAGGACGTCTAACTCCCACCAAATAATTATATCGTCAAATTCTTCTATTCATTTTTTAATCCATTACGAAATTTGTACACCTCAAACATTACAAATGTTTCTCACCTAGAAAGAAGGCTTCATTCACTTATACCCTTACGCTTTCGGATAGCTTCTAACCTCAAATAGCCGATTCTACAGGCACAGTAAGACACCTTCTGAATACTAAGTACATTAGACTTCTACTTCCTACCCTCGAAAATTGAATGCAGATACGATTCTAATCAAATAAAAAAAATTAAAAAAAATAGAAAACTGCTCCAAATTAAACACTGCATTAGAACCCAACCCCACAATCCTCCAGGCACCAAAAAATTTGTTACCCCGAGATCTTGTTGGGAAAAAACCCTTCAAAGAACAATCAAACCCACCACAGGCAATTGAACAAAATGGATTCGAAGAAAGTTGGGAGTTAGAGCAATTCAATTGATAAACACCCAGAACACAGTAAACCAAAAACGAACATGACAACAGATACAGAAAAATGTCAACACATGCAACTAAGAAAAAACGATTCTGCAAGATCTAATAAAAAAAAAAAATTGAAGTAAAAGAAAGGATCTGAGATCTGAGAGACGTGCATACCTTCTGTGTTCTGAGTTTGATGTGCAATGCTAAGGGCAGTGGTGGCTGGTGGCGTTGATTCTTTCTGCGAGAGAGTGAGAGAGATAGTGAGAGAGTGGACTACGTTGTATTTATGCGCGGTAATTGGTGAAGGGAAGAAAGGATTATAACATTCTACAATTCTGGGAAATTTCGTGACTTCTTTGGGGACGGTCCGCTAGTGGTGTCCGTGTCCCACCCCAAATCTCTCCGTAGACAGTTGGGCTTGTAACGAATTATGTACCACTGTCACTTGGTATTACGAAACTAAGGTCAATAGTAGTGTATTGTTCTTTATTTATAAGCGAGAGATTTTAGATTTGATTCTCGTTAAAAATAAAAATAAAAAACCACGGTGCTAGCCTAGTGTGAGGCTTAGCTCACTTTCCCATTCCCTTTGTAAATAATATTGTTTGTTAAAAAAAAAAACAACTTTGAATACCATACACGAGACTGGCTAGGGTACGTACATATATCCAATACATCCCATTTGATTTGTGTTTTATGATAAATGTTTTTTTAAAATAACATAACTCCTCATTTTGGTTATGAAATTAAAAATCAATCAGTCTTATCCTGGAAATTGGTTTACACAACTTGTTTAGACCTATTGTAGACATGCAAATCGAATTTCCACTTGCTTTTGCACTCGTTCAACACATATACTCTAGGTTATTAGATAAGCGAAATACTAAGGATCAATTTGGTTTTCAGATAAAGGTTGAATCATTTGTATAATCAATCTAGTTTCAGAGTCCTAGTCGAAGACAATGAGACTTGATGGTGATGGAGTTTTTACCGAGATTAATTTAGAGTATATTTAGAGAATATGCTGAGGAATTGGAAATTGATCAAAATTTTATAACTCGGCAGACTTGGCCATCATGAAATTCACCTCTATAAATATGAGGTTTTGCAACGTAGAGAATCTCTTCAACTCAACAAACAACTCAAAATGATGAAGGTGGAAAAACACACTCTACGTGAAACCCTTGGATTAACAACATTACTTCTAGTTCGTAGGTTATCTATCCAAGTCTCGCCTAGCAAAGAGTTTTCAATTCTTTCATCTAAAGAGGTCACTTCATTAGCTACCTAACTAAGTGAGGTGTTCTATGATCGATTACTCCCAAGTGCACTTCATAGTTCAGCACTCAAATGTCCGAACCACCTTCATCATAAAGACGCTCATCTCTTTGAGTATCTTTTCTCATACAACCTGACATGAATTCGGTGCATTTATATTCTCACGAATACAGTTGAAGTTACAGAACCTAATGTAGAAGATCCTGAACTTCGCAGTGAATTAAGCAACCTTGTTTTCAAGTTCTAGAACCCTAGGTTGAGAGGTGTTCCTACCTCGGCCATAGTCACTCGAGTGCAGAAGTTATCAGTGCATTTGGCACCACCACCACCACCACCACCACATTTATTCTACTCACCCAACAGAGCTCAGTCACGAGTTGACATGCCCACATTAATAAGCAAGATGAAGTTGTTGGGTGTGCGCGCTGTGTAGGCCTTGAAATTTTTAAGACCAACACACATCAATTTGTTTCATCCATCTATTTTCCATCTATCTTATCATTAAAAGTGTAACTCCTCATTTGGTTATGAAGTTAAAAATCAATCAATCTCGTCCTGGAAGTTGGTTGACACAAATCAATTTGGTCCATCTATCTATTTTTCGTCCATTTTAGCATTAAAAGTGGTCACTTCGGCCACATAATCACTTTTTAAGGTCAAAAAAGTAAAAAACAAAAAAAAGCCAACGAAAGAAATCTTTACTCTGCCTAACCCAGTCATCGTCAGCCGCCCTAGCTTTGACAATCTCTCATTCTTTTTTTTTGGGCCAAGCAAGAAAACTTCCATTGCATTAAAAACTAGTATAAGGCCCAAAAAGAGCCTAGTAAACAACAACTGATAAAGTAAAAGACGTAAGAAAAATGAGAGATGCAACCCAAGATACAACAAGAGGCCCACATAAGTTTAGGCCCTAATATTGCAAAAACAAACAACAAAAAACCCTAATCTTATGTAGCATAAACCAGACTGTCGCCACTGTCACATCCTTAGATGAAGCCAAATTCCGAATTGAGAAAGTATACACTAGATCCAAGTCCCTTTCATGAATCCCTGCAAATATATATAAATAAAGTATCTTATGGGTAGAGAGTGAGAATAAAGAGGTATGTAAAATACCCTTACTGTGCCAGAGGACATAGAACTCTTGGCCTCAATGGGGATTCGGCATGCCGGTTATGGAAGAATAAGTACATGAGGGAAGTGGATCTAGTATCCAATTTTTGTTCAGAGTCTGTTGATCCGAGCATATAAGGATAAGGGAGGAAGAGAAATTAAAAGACAAAAAGCAGTAAAAGTAGGCGAAAAGACAAGACAAGGGGGCACGAAGTCATCTTAGACAAGCTCAGGGGATAGTTGAAACTCGGTTCAAAGAAAACTGAGATAAAACTAAGGGAAAAACCAAGAATAAAAACGAAGGAGAAGACTGGAAAAAGGGAAGGAAAAAGGTGAGATGCAGGGAGGGAAAAGGGGCAGATGAGATGAGAATGGAGGAAAATAGGGATAAGGCAAAAGAGAAGAGATGGGAGAAAATTAGGAGGAAAAAAGGAAGGAGCAGTGGGCTGCCGCCCACCCCGAGCAAGAGCAAGGGGCAGCGGTTAAAACTTTGAAACTGGGGTTGGGTTTCTTCTGGATCTGAGTTTTGAAGCTTATGGAGCGAGAGATAGCTTACTTTGGACTTGTAGTTTTTGTTTTTGTTTTCTGCCTTTACCTTCTTGATCATGCACTAAATCAAGACCTTCTGCACCAAATCAATGGGAATTGAAGTTGAAAAGAAGAAGATGGGTGTAAGGAGCTTCGCTTATACAACTACGACGACCCTAATCTTCAATGTGCTTCTCCTCATCTTCTCTTTACACTGATTTTACCTCCAAACGTCACCCTCACGATTTCCGAATTGTATGCTCTTTTCAAATCTCAAATTTCTCTTTTTGCCCTTCAGTTTGTCTAGGTAATGTGGCTAAATCGTTGTGGGTTTGTATTTATAGTGACCCTAAATATCATTTGTTTCCACTCAACTAGTTGGTACAGGATAAAGAGAGATTGGTGCAACAAAGAGAGAGATGGACTTTTCCTACGTAGAGGTGGAGTGTCGAATTTCAACAAAAAAAAAAGGTTGGGGCGAATGAAAAAATAATAGAGTGGTCAATTGATAAGTGGGGTGGTGTGTTTTGATGTTTTATATCTCAAAAAGTGGTCACATAAAAGTGGTCTATGTGGGCCTACGTGACCACTTTTAACGTTAAAATAGATGGAAACTAGATTGAAGATTCAAATTAATTTGCGGCAACCAATTTCAGGGATGAGATTGATTGATTTTTAATTTCAGGGACGCAAATGAGGAGTTGTACCAATTTCAGGGATCATTTTGATAAAAACCCTTAAAAATATAAAGAAATCTTTTTTTCTAGCTAGATGATCTTATCACGTGAACTGACAAGATAATTAATACGTCATCACACATTGTGTCGATTAGCTTTTAGTTTTATGTAACCACCTCCTGCCTTCTTTGTATATTCACGTGAAACAAGTTAACACTCAGCATAGGTTTCATCGTGCAACTTTTTATAAGTACCTCCGAACTTTCTTTGTGAATACATAAAGTAAAAGATAAATTCTTCACAATTAATTTTTTCATTTGATCATGGTTACTAACTTAGAAGCTAAGAGTGGATTTTTATATTTTAGAGGGAGGAAGAAGGGGGAAAGAAGAGAGTGGGAAGTGATTACCGCGACTGAGATTGAGAGAGACTTGAAAAAACTAATGGAGCTTATTCTTACTTTACTATAGAAATGAGTGGCATGGGAGAAAATGGACCGAGGAGAGGGCGTAAATGGAAGAAGGTATATATATATATATATATTCATTACTTGTTAGCTGCTTAATTTATTTTTCTTTTCATTTTTATTTAATTTGTCAAATGATTAAGTTCTCTTAACATCCTATCGATTGAATGTGTTGTTTTCAAAATTCAATCTCTTTCTTGTCTATCTCAAATTCTTTTCTGACTTATCCTTTGTTCATAGAATATCGATCTTTTGGTTATTTTGACCCCTTAGCATGTTTTGAATGCTCATTGTAGAAGAAGATTAGTATAAAGTATTTAACTTGCTTTCACGATATTTTCTTTCTTCAAAGATTTTGACTTGGAAAATTCTTTGTAGGAGAAGAAAATATTGAGACACTGCCTTCTCATGTAAGGACATCAAAACATTTCTTCCCTTCGGAGTAGACAAGATATAGATTGAAGGGATTCTTTAGGCCAGAGATGGTGAGGTAAACATTCTATGTGTTTGCCATGGCCTTTTAAACTCTCTGGCTAGATTTTTCGAGCAAGCCGGTGGAAACAAAGTGGCGAATCCCTTGCAGCACATAATTGTCCGCTCTTCTTCTGATTAGGTCAATGGCATTGGCTCCGTCACCTTGGAATGTTAACATACAGTTAACTAATATGTAAACACCCTAATTTGAGCAATTAGCTCTCATTTTATGGGTTACTTTGTATATCATCTTATATATTGTCCTCTCTGATTTAACTGCAGATGTTTAGATGGCTTTAAGGTGGTGTCGAAGCTTATGTATGCGGACATATAGACAAACTATTGTTTAGTATAGGTACCATAAAGCACACCAAGCAGACTTCTGGTCTCCTTATAATTTGTTAGTTTGCTCTACATCGAGCCTTTGTAGCTGGTTGGCCTTGCGCTATATCCGAGATTTAGCATAGTTATTATTTATTAATGTAAGACTACAAAGATATTATCTAGAATTATTATGTAATTGTAAAGATCACTATATTCTAGACACAGTGAAAATTATTGGTAATATGTCATTTAGTATGTAATATTTGTTCCCTAAAAAATGAGGAACAATTGACCGGATTGTGAGTGGCAATGGACTAAATATTTTAATAATGTACATTAACTTCGGGAATATAAAACTTAATTTATTTTATTATTTTGACCCTTTTTTGGATTTAAATTCGAGCCGTGACCTATAGTTGGATTTGAAAAAAAAAAATATTTGATCAATTAGATCAAATTCAAAAGATTTCCCAAAAAGAGAGTTTGATCTAGACCATTAATAACCAACGGTTGATAAATTGAAAGATTGAGCTTGAAACCCAGGTTATCGTCTCTCTGCCCTGCAGGCCCAGCTGTTAGCCATTCACCTACATGTTCAGCGACTTTTTAAAAAATATACTAATTGTGCACATCAAACTTTCTAAAATTAGAAAGAAAAATACTCTAATAAAGATTGCACAATTAGAATTTTGGAGTGTCAATAATAGTTCTCTTTGAATTTTGTAACTGTTATATGCATGTGAGACATCCTCAGTCATTTCACGTGAAGTTGATGAACATTTTGTCTGTGGCTAACCCAACTTTATTAGCAACATCACTTGGGCGCTTTAGAGGACATGAAATTTAGTACGTATGTCTTAAATTGTTTCAGTTATATTTTACTTTATGTAATAACCATGTAATAATCGTCTACCTTCTATATATTTGAATTTCGTAACTAATATATATGTGTGATCTTCTCTGCCATTTCACGTGAAATTGGTGAATGTTTTGGCTGTGGCTAAACCAACTTTATAACCACCATCACGTGAACTGACAAGGTAATTAATACGTGGGCATACAGTGTTTTGATTAGCTTTTACTTTTGTGTAACCATTGACCGCCTTCTTTGTATGTTCACGTGAAACAAGTGAACACCCAATATAGGTTTTATCGTTCAACTTTCTATAAGTACCTTCCAGCTTTCTTTATGAATACATAGAGTGATAGATATATTCTTCACAATTAGTTTTTTCATTCGATCATGGTTACCAACTTAGAAGCTGAAAGTGGGTTTTTATATTTTAGAGGGGGGAAGAAGGGGAGAAGAAGAGAATGGGAAGTGAATCGTACAA
The DNA here is from genome assembly GCA_015708375.1 of Cydonia oblonga. NCBI lineage: Eukaryota > Viridiplantae > Streptophyta > Magnoliopsida > Rosales > Rosaceae > Cydonia > Cydonia oblonga. The sequence continues at coordinate 10,564 of JADOBS010300725.1, forward strand.
TTGAGATTGAGAGAGACTTGAAAAAACTAGATGGAACTTGTTATTACTTTACTATAGAAATGAGTGGCATGGGAGAAAATGGATTGAGGAGAGGACGTAAAAGGAAGAAGATAAATATTCATTTCTTGTTAGTTGCTTGATTAATTTTCTTTTCAATTTTTATTAAATTTGTCAAATGACTAATTTCTCTTCACATTTTATTGATTGAATGTGTTGTTGGGTCTCAAATTCTTTTTCAACTCATCATTTGTTCATAAAATATTGGTCTTTTGGTTATTTTGACCCTTTAGGATGTTTCAAACGCTTGTTGTAGAAGAAGATTAGTATAACATATTTAACTTGCTTTGATGATATTTAACATTCTTCAAAGATTTTGACTTGTGTAAATTCTTTGCAGGAGCAGGAAATGTTGGGACACTGCCTTCTCATATAAGGACATCTGTTACACCCACCCCCAATTTATTTAAAATTATAAAAATAATTTTAAATTCTTAATTGGTGTGCCCAAGGGGCCCACCCCCTGA
>JADOBS010300726.1:0-11088 GCA_015708375.1 Cydonia oblonga
ACAAATTCTAATATTATATTATTTAATCTACAAATTTTAATATTTATTATTAATATTTTATTATAATCTATAAATTATTAATATTTTATTATTTAATAATCTATACATTATTAAATTATTAATATTAGATTATTTTCCGATTCAAAGAAGCCCAAACAGGCCGAGACTTCCAGGCCATTTTTCGGCCACATTCGACCATCTTTTGGCCTCGATTTAGGTAGAATCGTAATCTTGTCACTCCCAGCTTTAATTTGGTATATTTTATATGAAAGTTGGTTATGAAATGGATCTGAAAGAGAGTTAAATCGGAAAGTTAATGATTGATCTAGGTGACCGGAGATGACGAGGAGTGTCGGGAGTGGTCACTGAGCATGACGAGGACGAGAGAGAGATGATAGTCTTAGTTAGTCCCATGGTTATTGGGGGGTCTCGCTAAGATCTCTTAGTGAGGGGTTTTGTCCATGCTAGTCCCCTTTAGTCTCATTAATGTTAGTCCCAGCAGGGAACAAACACAGTATTGGACTAACATCTAGTCTAGTCTAGTCCAGTCCCACTTAGTGAGGGCAAACAAACGCCCTCTTAACGTTTATAAATTATCGGTTGTCACCGCTCTTTGGTATTATTAATAAAAGAATGTGTAATTTTGGACTATCAATATATAACTTCATCTTGTTGACCAATATTAGCCAAACGAATGGCGTTTAATAATGATGGAACATTCACCACCACCCCACAAACAAAAATAAAATAAAATAATCAAACAAAAATAAAATAAAATAATCGATACAACATCTGAACAGGTGAGAGCAATCTCTTCAATCCTATTTAATATTGTTTTATAATTATATTAATGTATTTTGGTGATGAAATTTTAGTATAAAACCGCGGGAAGATATATTGAATCGAGCAAAGAGGGGTCCCACGCTTGGGTTTGTGGACCGAAAGCAGCCACTACGGAAGGCTGCGAGCTGGGCGTGTCCCCACGGCGCTGCAAAGTCCATGCCGATCGAGCCGTCCAACTTTTTTTCGTTTTCAATTCTTGAAAAGGACACTGGGCGGCAACTGGGTCGGTGAAATAATGTGGGTCCATGCATGATGCACCCCTATTTTGTAGGGATAATTTGTGAATATTTTTGTGGAATCCTCTCCAGATTATTTTTGTGAGGATTTTATCCGGATTCTTTTTGTGAGAATCCTTAGCTGTTCATCATACATTATGCGGTCAATTTTATTGGGTATTATTTGTGTTTAATTTTAAATAAGAAATTCAAAACAATTTATGACCGTACAATGTACGATGAACGGCTAAAATGTGAGGATCCGTAGGATCCCCACAATTTGACTCCGGATGGGATCCAAATCCATTTTGGATAATAATTTATATGCTATAGGTTGCTAATCCATTGTCAGGTTAAGTCCATTCCATCTCCCTTAGTATAGATAATACCGATTGTTAAAAGCTAAAAACAATTGCTGTATCGTCTTGTACCAAGAGCACAAGAATATTTTTTTTGACAACGATATTATCTATGTTAAGGAGGTGGGGAGTGAGTTAAGTCTCATAATGAGCTAGTAATAATATGGTTCAAATTCACATTTGATGAAAATCGAATAAAAAAACTTCTCGCTTAATAGTAAAGAAATACCACTAAACCGTAGTACTAAATGACATTTTTGTTCGAACAAACGACATTATCTACGCTAAAGGAGAGGAGGTGGGCTTAGCCTCACAATGGGCTAGCAATAATGTGGTTTAAATTTACCTTTGGCGATAATCGAACCTAAAACCTTTAACTTACAAGTGAAAAAGAATACCATTAGACCGTAGTATTAAGTGTCATCTGATATTACTAATTTTAGTTTTGACGAAAGCACAAGAATATGTGTCAAAAAAAAAACACAAATTCTCTTATTATTAACCTAAAACGCCAAATGTGGTAAACTCACGTCATATACATTTTTTCTATATTATAATATTTAGTCTGATGATTAAAAGTAAAAAAAAAAGTGTAAAAAAGAAAAAAAATGTGCAACTATAATCTCCCAAAATAATAATTCACTCTTTTCAACTTTAATAATTCACCAAGTCATCATGTATCATAATTGTCTCGAGAAATGGCGACAAATAGCTAAAAGCTTCATGAAATATATGCTTGTCCTCTAATTTGTATCAATTTTTGGAGGACGGGAATTTAATTAAATTGTGGAACAAGTTTATGATACGTATCGTATACAAGTTCTTTTGTATGTGTGTATTTGAAGAGCACACACAATATTCCTTTTTCACCCATCATGTTCAATTAAAATTTGATGCATAGCATGCATACTAATAATAAGTGGTCTAGTAAAAATGCGGTAGAATTCCATGCTAAGTATGTTCAATGTTTTTGTGTTCGAGGTGTGAAAATTGACAAAAATGCATGATTTTTTGGTTGAAAGCTTTAAAATAAGGTGTGCTATTTAACAGTGGTCAGCGATGCAAAATGCTTTACAAATGTACAATATACATCTTTATCGAAAAATATCATTTTTATCAAAAAAATATAAATAAAATCTAAAGTAATAACTCTCATCTACATCTCTCTCAAGTAAAAAAAAATATAATATGATTTTTCTACTATCAAATTTGCATATTTTCGTTGGAAATGCTTTAGAATCCTTTTAGCTTTAATACAAAGTTTGAAAACCCTAAACATCAGAAACAAAATATTCTTAATGTTGAAAAAATTAATCAAAATGATTAGCAAATACCACATTTATAGGTAAAACTAGCATATTTTCACCACAAGAAAAAATATATTAGTGTTTATTAAATTTAGTGTTTAAAATATTGATATAGGTGGAAATATCGATATGCAAATTTATGGATATAGCTATATTGATATCAGTTATCTTCAATAAAACTTATGAAAATTTGCAATTGGGTGGGTCAACTCATTCAGATTTATTGAAATTACAATAATTTATCAAAAAAATTCAAAAAGTTCAAAATCAGCAATGTGTTATGGTGGAATTATGTAGTGAATTAGTAAATATTATTCATATCCATTGATTTTCTTATATCTCATATAAGTTTACATTTTACCTTTATGTATCAATCATTTGATTTTTTGAATATTTTATAAAAAATTTAACAATTTTGTGAATATTTTATAAAAAAATTAATAATTTCGTGAATATTTTAAATACTAGTTAAATTATTCAATCCAGTTGATTGGATGAAGAAAAATGAGGGAATTTAAAAAAGAAAAAGAAAAGAAGTTTTACCTATTAAAAGAAAATGATTTAGCCAAAAGAATCACCTAAAAGTAATCGGAGGAACAAAAGGAGTCGCGCACGCCCACTTTTTAAGAACAAAAGCTCATACTCTCTCTCCTCTGCGATCGCTCGCTCTTTCTCTCTCCCTCTCTTCTCTCTGCTCCTAACCGATCTCTTTCTCTCAATCTCGCACACATTTTGAAGCCCGTCATCTCAAGCTCTTCGAGGCCAATCTCGCCGGAAAATGGGTACCATCTCATTCCTCCGATCCGCCTGATTTATATTACCCGAATCATAATTATAACCAGAAGTTTATTATCCATTTGTTTAATTTTCCGTTTTGGATTAATTAATTGCGATTTACCACCTGATGGCCATCAATTTCAGACGTTTATTGGTTGTGATACAGAGAGCGGTCATGGGTATTTAGCGTTTTCTACATTGGGTTTCAGTTTTTGTGTTTAACTGTTCGTGTAATATAACTTAATTTAGGTTGATTTGATTGATTTTGCATCAGTTGGATGCAAATTTTGGGGTTTTGAAGGGTAGAATAAGGGGAAATGATTGGTTGTAAAAGCCTTTTTTTTTTCCTTTTCTGTTTGGTTAGTTAGAAAGTGTAGGAAAACATAACAAAATGTTTTCTCTTTTATTCATTCAGTTAAGCTTGAGATGCCGGAAATGCAATTGGATGTTAATCTGGGGGTTATAGGATATTTTTTGGCTTAATTGAGGTCAATTAGATTAAATTGCAACACAAATGTAATTGATCTAACTTTCTCATCAGCAATGTAATATCGGGGTAAGGTTGATTTACATGATACTTGCAGATCAGTGTAAAAAATTTACCTTTCTAAATTCAAGAACTAAAAAAAATTATGTTTTTGTTGCGATGTACAAAAGGCACGCAGAAATATTTACGATTGGATGAATTTTTAAGAGTAATGAGAAAATTGGTGGCTATTTTGTTTGATTGTACAGTTGGTCTTTGTATATTTTGGCTTTTAATAAATGCTTTCCATGATATTTGAATCAACAAACCTAATGTGTTGATGGCCAGATTGAATTCTTTATCTGTTTCATTAGGACATTTTGTATCTTTGAAATCCATGGATTTTGTTTCTTATCTAACATTTGAGCACACTCTCATCCAGCAAAAAGTGAGGAGTGCTGCTCTACTCAGCTTCTTGATGGGGATGGTACATTCAATGTCACCGGAATTGATCAGTTTATTAAGGAGGCAAAATTGGCTGAATGCGGACTTTCTTATGCCGTTGTCTCCATTATGGGACCACAAAGTAGTGGTAAGTATGCATTCATCTCCTCAAGCATAGCATATAAGTCTTTATTTTTGCCCGGTAACTTTGTTGAGGGTTTAGATATGATGAAGATTGCTACCTGTTTGAAGTTTAAATCAGATTGAGAAGAGTTTATAATGTGCTTTGGTAATTAAAGGCATGAATTTCTATGGAATATGTTTTCTGTTTTCACATCTGACACTGATAAGCTATTTTTTGAGTTTAGCTTGCATGGAGGGATGTCATATTGTCTTCTTCTTCCTGAATATATGTTAAGGTTTCACTTAATTTTTTTCCCACTAATGATCTGGCCAGGAAAGAGCACATTGTTAAATCATTTATTTGCTACCAACTTTCGCGAGATGGATGCTTTTAGAGGAAGGCAAGTTCTCATGATGCTCAATATTAAATTAGTTATGTTTTTATTTTATGAACACGAAATGTTGGGCGCATTTTTTTCCAGGTCGCAAACAACCAAAGGTATTTGGGTTGCAAAATGCGCCGGCATTGAGCCTTGCACTCTTGTAATGGATTTAGAGGGTACCGATGGAAGAGAACGAGGAGAGGTGCTTTTTACACCCCACTTTAGTTATCTTTAAATTATCATTAATGGTCGTGCTTGGATTTTATCGTCAAAACCAGTTCCCTGTTATATTCTTCTGTGCTCTTGTAGCTTAAAGAAAATCAATACTTAATCTTAATTAAGAGTAGACGTTAATTTAACTGGCAAATAAATGAGAAAACGGAAAGGAAAGAGTGTTATCACTTAGTGATTTATCATTGTTTCTCTTGTGCGATAGTACATTTTTTTAATGTTTAGTGTTGTGAAGACTTCAAATGCTATGATTCCTTTGTTGCTATGATCAATTAATTTGTGGAATTAATAAAGGATAGTGCCATTCACACACCCTTTTTACCTCCCACACACCATTGTTAACTTTTGGCCACTGATCTTCTTTAATTCATTTGATCCGATGGCTGAAAATGGAAAGGGGTGTGTGAGAAGTAAAAATGTGTGTGTGGGTAGCACTACCCTTAATAGAGTGCAACTACCTGACAAGTTCATTTTTTCTTTATTTTTATAAAACACTGGATCGGTGCTTTTCTATTAAAATGATCTTCAAATTTAATGCATCAAGCTCAACTATATGATGGTAGAAAGTGGATTCGCAAATGTCCGTAGTCTTTATTAACTATTCCATACTGTAATGCATTATTCTGTGAACATTCTTTTTCCAGGTGCAAGGATTTTAATATGGAATTAGGTTGTGTAGATTAATTCATTTATTTTGAACTACATTACTGTAACATTTGATCCAATGGTTCAAACAGTTCTGGACAAGAAATGACATAATTGTTTTGATTATTATTATCTGTTTCTCTTTTTTTTCAAGGATGATACTGCATTTGAGAAGCAGAGTGCCCTCTTTGCTCTTGCTGTTTCAGATATAGTGCTCATAAACATGTGAGTTTTTCTCCCCTTTAAAATATTTTTTAGTCTAACTGTTTCAATATGTATTGCTTTATATCCTGCTTAGTTGCTCTTAATTAATATATTGTTTGGGGTTTCATTTTTTCATAATCCGTGTGAGATATTCTCTAAAACAATTTTTATCATCCAGGTGGTGCCATGATATAGGCCGTGAGCAAGCTGCAAACAAGCCTCTCCTGAAGACTGTGTTCCAAGTATTTTTATACCTAGCTTCTGTGTTTAAGCAGTTAGTATAAATTTCATAAGATTGCCTTTTTTTTTTTTTTTGTTTAACTTTATGCTCGACTAACAGGTGATGATGCGATTATTTAGTCCGCGTAAAACAACCCTGATGTTTGTCATCCGTGATAAGACAAGGGTTAGTTCCTCTCTTCTAGCTTCCTACGTCGTAGCCTGAGATGGAGCCAATTTTACTCTGCATTTATTATTCATATTTTAGTTCCTGTTGCATCACTTTGTTTCTTCGTATAAGTCTAAGTCTTTTCAATTCTGGGTTGAGTTTTTGATTGTATCCTTTTCTCTGTTTAGACGCCGTTGGAAAATTTAGAACCAGTGCTTAGAGAAGACATTCAGAAGGTAAGTGATTTGTTTCTTCACTTGTTATTTTCTGACTTAAGTTGATGTTTATTTTTAATCTTCTTTATCCTTTGTTGCAGATATGGGACTCTGTTCCTAAGCCTGAAGCCCACAAGGAAACTCCACTAAGTGAATTTTTTAACGTAAGATGCCAATACTTTTTTGACATATGAGCATAGACATGTACTCATTTTTGTGGGCTAAACTGTCAAAGAATGACAGTAATTTGATGTTATTGTGGTGAAAACTATGAATCATGTGTATTGACAATGTTTTGATGATTGAATGGCTAGGTTGAGGTTGTTGCTCTTTCAAGTTATGAAGAAAAGGAAGAGCAATTTAAGGAGCAGGTATATGTCTATATGTGTGTGTGTTGATCACAGAGAATTATTTTTAGCCTTGTATCAGGTTAAATTAAAAATTTAATATTGGTTTCTTTGTTCTTGGGATACAATGAACTTTAGCTTTTTGCTAGATATAGCTATCTAACATTTTTGTTTTCTTTCTTTGGTAAATTATGTTTATAAATTAAGGTTGCTAGCTTGAGGCAGAGATTTTATCATTCTATTGCACCTGGTGGTCTTGCTGGAGACCGACGGGGAGTAGTTCCTGCTTCAGGGTTTTCGTTTAGTGCACAGCAGATATGGAAAGTCATCAAAGAAAACAAAGATCTTGATCTTCCTGCCCACAAGGTAACCCTGTGAATATATTCTCACTTATGACATTCATGTCATATGCATGTTATTTGAAATAAGCCATCTTCTGCTCAATCATTTTAGGTCATGGTGGCTACTGTACGTTGTGAAGAAATTGCAAATGAGAAGTATGCTGCTTTTGCAGGAAATGAGGTATCTATTTTTCATGTAGTACCACATTTTTTTTATTCTTAAAATCTTGTTGATGTTATAATTTTGGTGGCACTTGAACTCCTAAATTATCACAGGAGTGGAGTGAGTTGGATGAGGCTGTTCAGTCCGGTCCTATTTCTGGCTTTGGGAAGAAGCTCAATTCAATCCTTGATACTTGTCTATCAGAGTAAGTATCTTCATCTGTTTTTCTCGGCCCCAAAGCTATAGGATACATTTTGATCTAAGGAGAGAGAAGTTCTTTAACTGTCTTGTGCTAATTAGGTAGCATGCACTTTCCATGGACCTCTAGAATTCACTTTGATGGTCACGTTAGGTTTGTTGTAGAAACTTGCTTCTAGGTTCTGGATTAGGGTACTCATGATACACAAGACTCTTTAAGTGAGCCTCATTTCAATTCAATTCAACTGGAAGATGGTCACTGGTTACACGATGGTTTTTTTTGTTATGTCGAATACCAAGAGCGCCTTCGGAATAGTGGGTGATCAAGTGTTAGTCCGTGCTATTGGTCAAGGTTTTTCCTTTTTTTTGGGTACAAGGTTGAGGCCTTGTAAAAGACGAATGAACAATATACAATATACAAGATGGTAATAACAGAAAGAGAAAGAATCTCATTGAACACAGTAAAAGGGGAGGAAGAGAAACAAAGTTGGCTGCTTTATGTTTTATATTCAGATTTTTCGTTAAATTGCTTGTTAGAAATGTGCGCATAACTTTACCTTCGCTTTAATTGTACTGAGCAACTTCAGGTTTAAGGTTTCTGTTGCAGTTCATCTTTTGCCTTGTGCGGCTGAATAGTTCTTTGTATTTAGTTGATAAATATGTTTATTTGTGCAATTTTAGGTATGATGCAGAGGCTATATATTTTGATGAGGGTGTCAGAACTGGGAAGCGCCAGCAGCTCGAAGAAAAATTGCTGCAAGTAATAATCTCGATATCATTTTTGTGCAAGCTATGTTCCTCTTTTGTTCCCCCTCCCCCTGTAGGGCCTGCTGAGGCTATGCAGTGTTGCATATTTTGTAAATTTTTTCCCTATAGAAATTGAAGAACAAATTATGTTTGTAGTTCCTCCTTGAATCTGCTATGCATGTCAAATGTATTGGAAAACAAGTTATTTTTGCCTACGGAAATTGAAGACCAATGTATAGTAGAGCTTTTTAAGGCCTTCCAAGAGATTAAATTTTTAACTTGTTTTGCATAAAATTATCCCTTTTATATATAAAATGAGTTCCAATTCCATCTACCTTGTTCATGTCTTTGTTCTCTTATTCACTTTTTCTGTCCCTTTTTCTAATCTTATTTTTCCTGTCTTGTTAGCTTGTCCTACCTGCGTTCCAAGCTTTGCTGGGACATATAAGATCTGGTACTCTGGATAAGTTCAAGGAAGCATTTGATAAGGCTTTGAAAGGTGGGGAGGGATTTTCAGCGGCTGCTCATAATTCCTCTCAGTCCTTTATGGCTCGGTTTGATGAAGGATGTGCAGGTATGTTTCGGGAATTCCGTTTTTTAGCTATAGCTGAAAGTTTAAGAATAAATAAAAAATTGAATTACAAAATAAGAGAAGCCTTTAAGTTGATTAAAGAATACATAAACAGTTTGGAATGCATTGATGTACACTCCTCAGAACACATTTAAAAAAACTGAATTACAAAATATGAGAAGCCTTTAAATTGATGAAGCGAAGAATACATAGGAAACAGTTTGACATGTGCTAGTGTACACCTTATAACACATTCAAGGACAAGTTGAGTAAAGTGTTTCTTCCTACCGGAGCCAATGTGTTCTTAAGGGGGAGACTTCAAAATAACAGATTTTTGAATTGGCTCCACAGATTTGAACACTCTTTTCTTGAATATTATTAAAAAAATTTTGGGTTGCCAAGTATTCCACCAATTAGTAAACCAAGAATCCAGACTTTTATTAAATGAGAGATGCAAGATATAGAAGGGAAATTAATACTTTCTATTTTGCCATTTTTCGTCTGAATTTTAAATTTTTTTATGAACGCACCTCATTCGTCGACTCTATATGATACTAATATTTCTATCAAGCATAAGTTCTATTACAAGTCATCGATGTATTTCCGGATTTTTTTGTGATTCAGTACAGCGGTTAGTCCTTGAATTCAGAAAGAATACAGAACATAGAATAAGAAAGAGCCCTCTTCAAATTAATAGTAGTCGGATTTCTAGACGAAAGAACTCCTGTTCTATCAAAATATCAAATATTTAGAAAAAAAATTCTTTGCTTTATACTTTTATGATGAAATATTTTGTTTTGAACTTTTGATATATGATGAATCAATCATTTAAATTTGTTACTGAATTGAGTTAAATGGATTTACGTACGCATAAAAAAATTTGTGGACATAAACAATTTAGTTTTAGAATTGTTTCATATACGTTTGCTTTGGCTCGAGGAAGCGTTCTGAAGAAACTTCAGTTAAGTTATGCTATAGAAAAAAAGATGATTCTTGAGTTTTTTTTATCTCTTGCAAAGTATTCATTATTCTTCAGTTCCTTTTTCATGCTTTTAAAGTACAATGTGATATTAACACATTATTTTTGCAGATGCTGTTATCACACTAGCAAACTGGGACACATCAAAAGTAAGGGATAAACTTAAACGAGATATAGAAGCCCATATTGCTTCAGTTCGTGCTGCTAAGCTATCTGAACTTACTGCAGTTTATGAGGTATACTGGCATATTTTGTTCACTGGTCCTTGTGGAATGATTGGGGTAGCAGATAATTAAAACCCAAGCAAAATTAGAGTGCAGAAGGAAATTAAAAGGGAACTGGGATCAAGCAAAAACTAAGTTAGTTTGACTGGTTATATTGTGGCGGATATAGTTTGGAGAAACTTTTCTCTATGGTTTTGACCCTATATTTTTCTTGATTGAATTATCTAATGGACCATGCTCTGATAATTTGACTACATTTTCAGTCAAAATTGAAGGATGCATTATCGGCACCAGTAGAGGCTCTTCTAGATGGAGCTAATAGTGAGACCTGGCCTTCAATAAGAAAACTTTTCCGGCGTGAGACAGAATCAGCTGTCTCTGGGCTCTCTAGTGCACTTTCTGGTTTTGACATGGATGAAGAAGCTAAGGGCCAAATACTTGCAAATCTAGAGGCATATGCAAGAGGTGTAGTAGAAGCTAAAACAAAGGAAGAGGCTGGAAGGGTTTTGATTCGTATGAAGGACAGGTAGGAAATCCTTGCAATGGTCACATTCAGGTGTCTAATTGTTTCAGATTTTATCATATGCAAATTATGCTTGAATTTGCCCATGGTTCTGAGACATTCAGTTGTCTAAATTTGAGTTTAATGCAAATTAAGATTTAATTTTCTTACAGGTTTGCAACAGCACTTACCCATGGTTCTGATGGTTTAAAATTATCTACAGGTTTGCAACGTTATTTAGCCATGATTCTGATTCAATGCCACGTGTCTGGACTGGGAAGGAAGATATTAGAGCAATTACCAAAACTGCTCGTTCGGCAGTATGTCACAATTTCTGTATAATCTGTTATATTTTGTGTTTGAATTCTCCGTAAAGATTTCTTAACTATATTTTCAACTTTTGCAGTCCTTAAAAT
>JADOBS010300727.1:0-11089 GCA_015708375.1 Cydonia oblonga
TTGTTCTAGGTTAATGGGATATAATATATATATATATATATATATATATATATATATATGTAAATGTGTGTGTGTGTCTGTGTGTATATCTATCATATCTTACCAAAATAATATAATATTGGCGATTTATATTAGCTTTATTTAATATATTTATTGATGATGGCATCAAGACTTTTTCACTTTAACTGGAAATATTTCTCCATGAGCTTGAAATGGAGCTTGATATTGAATATTTAGTGGCAAATAAAAAAAATTATTGAAAAATAATGCAATAGTACAAATGTTAGTAGATAATTTTTTTGTAGAAATAAATAAATATAGACCAGTGCTCACAGCTTGGAAAGTGTCTTGTTGGCAACTCTTCTCTTGTAGTTTATGATGTTTTGTAATCTTGTTTGAATGCAGTTTGAAGCAAAGATTTGCCTTTTGACATCATTCAGAGATACTTGCTTTATTGAAATTATGCCCCATTACCAGCCACCAAAACGTGGTAGATGGAACTATCTTTGCTCTTTTATGCTCATCCAAATGAAAGAAAAAAAAAATTCTGAAGAGATTCTCGAGTCTTGTAGTCGTAGGTTTAGATGAAAAATTGTCTTGCAAAATGCTATAGGACAATTTCAGATTTTAACATTCTTATTTTTCCTTCTAAATAATGCAGAGTTGTGGCTGAGTTTTTGGTCGGAGGTTCATTACAATTCATTATATGAAATCCGAGGTGTTTTTCTTTTGTTTATTTTTTGTGTTTTTGTTTGATTTAAATCAAAAAGAGACTTATTTTATAGGTGTCAAATGCAGTACAGGGAGAGAGTTTGGTTAATATCTTAGTTGCGTGTCTTGTTTGCAGACATGCCAATTCAACAGAAGCCAAGGAGGAAACACTGGTTGTTCTAGGCTTCTAGCACTCGGGATGTTCAAAGATTTTAGTACTGTGCATATGTTCTTTAGATGTTGCATTTTTCATTGTTTTTCGATTTTACAATTTAATTCAGTTGCACAGTTACATGCTTATGTATTATTATATATACAACACTAGAGTTTTGACGATTACTGCTGTGCTGTCTGATGGTTTGTAGTGTTTCAAGATTTTATTATTTGAATTGCTCAATTCTTTTGCAAAACCAAAGACGGACGGATTTGTTCCTTTTTAGTTTTCTGGTATTTATGGATTATCGATGTGAAATTACTAAGATGAATTTATTATATATTTTTTCGCCAATTGTTTTGTTGGATGCTTCGTTAGTGTGTAATAAGTTGTGTAGATATTAACAAGGGGTGTGTGGAAGGTAAAAAGAAAGTCGTAGATAACACCACACTTTTGCATAAACCAAACAAGAAACTGGTACATAGGAATGGTAATGAGATGAATAATTTCCTAGCTAACTTATTCTTATACCTGCATTTTTCCGTTTATTGGTTGTTAGCGCATGATATGACATGACGTGGTTTTTTTTCATTTATTGGTTGTTAACGTATGATATGACATGAATGAGAATAATAGTCATTCCTTCATTCTAAGTAAACATGCTCATAAATTTCCTAATTCTCATTTCCTAGCATTTCTAAACACGCGAATGAGGGTTTCGTTACCACTCCTTGGGAATGGAGATTAATTGGAGTTGCATATCCAAGCAATTCATCACGCAAACCATATGAGACCACGTTAGGTATGAAGTATGAACACTGAAAAGGAGTTGGTAAAAGTACAAGGTTGATCATTTAGTTTCAAATATTAGTGCGAGTTATGCTATAGCAATTGTTATATGTATAGTCCCCATCGCAACAGATATACATATATGTAATGTTATGTATATAACAAAAAAATAATAGTCAAGGGATCGACAGCACACGCTTTCAAGTTTAAACGTCATGTTCACCTTGATCTACATACATCAAGACTCATCTTGCAAAATGAAAAGAAGATGAAAAATGGTTTCAACAAGATTCTCATTATTAATCAGAAAAGAAGAATTAAAGAAAAAGAAAGAAAAGTAGAAATTATAAACGCAGAACGGTAAAAGAAAACCAAAAAACATGGATCCGGCCGCCGGGAATGACAAGTAGGAGGAGGAGGAGGAGGAGGAGCTAATTTGAATTTTGAAAGGATGATCACTTCCAGTTGTTGGCGACAATGTCAGCCAAATCAACAACCCTTTGGGAGTAACCCCACTCGTTGTCGTACCAAGCAATGACCTTGACCATGTCATCGCCCATTACCATTGTCAATGAAGAGTCGACTGTGGAGGAGACATCTGTGCACCTAAAGTCCACTGAGACAAGGGGCTCGTCACAAACAGAAAGGATACCTGCGAGCTCCTTCTCGGCGCTGTCTCTGAAAGCAGCGTTCACCTCTTCTGCAAAGGTCTTCTTAGTTACTTGGACAACAAGGTCCACCACCGACACGTTTGGGGTGGGCACACGCAGGGCAATGCCATTTAGCTTGCCCTTCAGACTTGGAAGGACCAGGGCCACGGCCTTTGCTGCACCAGTGGAGGTGGGAACGATGTTGAGAGCAGCAGCCCGTGCACGCCTTAGGTCGCGGTGGCTGGCATCAAGTAGCCTCTGGTCACCAGTGTAGGAATGCGTGGTAGTCATGGTGCCCTTGATGATGCCTGCAGTATAAAATAACATCCTTGTAAGAAACTGACATGTATGCGTACGAACTACGTACTAGGTACACACAACACTTGAACAAATTTGGTAATGAAGGAATCTGGTGAAAGAAAGAAAATATACAAGTAAAGGATGAGAAAAATGTAATTACCAAACTTCTGGTCAAGGACCTTGACGAAGGGGGCAAGGCAGTTGGTGGTGCAAGAAGCATTGCTAATGATGGTTTCATCTGGGCTGTAGGCATCAGCATTGACTCCGACCACATAGGTGGGGATGTCACCCTTTCCAGGGGCAGTGATAAGCACCTTCTTGGCCCCTGCCAGGAGGTGCTTGCCTGCGCCCTCCCTATCGACAAACACACCAGTCCCTTCAATCACCAGATCGATCTCCAAATCCCTGTCATGCAGCCGTTGACAAATTAAAACATAATCGATCATATGTATATGCATGTACATGTAGATGTAGGGGTGTGTGTGTGTGCGTGTATTCACTAATAAAGCTATAACGCATTAAGCCAGCTTACTTCCAGGGCAGGCCTAGGGGGTTGCGGCTAGACACGACCTTGATGATCTTGCCATCAACGGAGAGGCCATTATCGCCAACGGGCTTGACATCAGCATCAAAGATACCGAGGGTAGAGTCGTACTTGAGGAGGTGGGATGCCTGCTTGACGCCTCCAGTGTCGTTGATGGCAATGACATCAAGAGGGGAGTCCTTGCGTCCATGCCAGCACCTCAAGAAGTTCCTTCCAATTCTTCCAAATCCATTTATAGCCACCTTTAGCTTCGCCTCCGTTACTCCTTTTTTGTATCCTCCGTTGCTTCCCACCTTCCCAAATTTGAAATTTACAAATCCACATTACACCGTCACATTTACAATCATACATTTAAATATGAGACAACATACATTTTTCAAAGTGAGCAATTATGCCCTCATTTGAAATGAAATCCAGTTCATGTCAAAAGAGTAAAGTAGTCTAATTGTACAAGTTATAAAATAAATTTTTGTTTTTACATATAAAATTAAGAATTAAAAGAAATAAGTAATACGAGACAACATATATACACAATAGATAAACAGAGAAAAAAAAAACCACAAACTCACATTTGCAAGTTGCATTTCGATTTTGGAGAGCTAGGTTACTAAGTGTTCGTTTGGAAATGTTTTTAAAATGGCTAAAAGCATTTATGGTGAAAATATTTTTTGAACCAATTCTTAATAAAAATACAAATGAATCCTATAAAATCACTTAAATACTTCATGCAAGAAGCATAAGCACTTTAAGTGCTTTTAGAACCCAAAAATATTTTCACTAAAAACACTTTTAGTCATTTTAAAGTACTTCCAAACAAACCGTAATAAAGAAATGAGTACTTTTGAAAAATTTGTTCGCATATAATTGTAAAGTTGTTGCATTTGAGAGAGGATCCGGAGGATCCTCTTTGTGAAGATCTCGGGAATTCTAAAATCATATCCGTTTATCGTACATCGTGCGGTCAGAAATCATTAAAAAATATTTAAAATTGAATATAAACAGTACCTGACGAAAATTGGTCGTACGATGCACGATAAACAGATGTGATTAGAGGATCCCCGAGATCCTCACAAAAAGAATCCGGCGTGAATCCTCTTTCGTTGCATTTACCCATTGTTTGATGGTTGATGCACCTGCTTGGACTATTAACACACCTATTTAAAAGGGAGTTTTAACGAAAAGCTTACGGTATTGTTTATTTTAATAAAAAACCATATTTTTATACTAAAAAGTCAAACCTGGTACAATTCACTTTACCCTTTATTTTATTCTTATCGTTAAAACTCAAAGCTTTTAAGCCCTTTTCATTAGTTTTCCTATTTTAAGATCATAGGCACGTGCCATGTACGGTAGCCGGTATATACTAATATTCCTTGTATGTAAATCACGATGCTTCTCTTATGCTTGACTCCCTGGTTGTTTAGTTATAAGATTTGATAACCACAACTGGTATTTCTAAGTGAAGAGAAATACCACTAGACCGTAACTAGTAGTAAGTGGCTAATCCCTGGTTGTTTAGTTATAAGATTTGATAACCACAACTGGTATTTCCTTAATTGTTATGACCGATCGATGATCAAGGAAACGTTATTTACCGATACGATTACGTATGTACGTAGGAAAAGACGCGGGCGGTAGGAAATAAAAGACAAAGAAATCATAGTAGTAGTAGTGGTACTCACAGCAGAGGTCTGGAAGGCAATGACTGAGAATAAATCGTCTGAGGTCTTCCTTCCGAAAGGAAGGCAAGCTGATGAGGTACGGAGACCTGAGAATTCTGCAAATCCCTTTCCATTGGCCTGCAAATTATAATTTTAATTATTTTGAGCATCGTGTGTATGTATAGATAACACAAATTAAACAAACACTAGCTAGCTATAATTTATAGTGATCAGTTTAACTAATTAACCTACGGTACTCTGCATGCGCGCTTAACTAGTTTGACTAATCAGCAAGCCCAGTACTCCTGTATGTGTGCTTGTATGCATGTGTATATATATTAGAAGTGTATATCTAGCATGCAACACAATATCCATATCGGTCTGAGCGAACAAACTAAGAAGTATAAAGTAATTGAAGCAAGAAAACGAGAAGGTAGCTGCATATATGAACCTGAAGAGATGGTTTGGCCACGGAAAGAATAGCCGAAGCCATTCTCGGAGCGGAGTGGAGCTAGCTAGGCACTAACTAGCTCAGGGCGGGTGGGTGGGAGGGAGGATATAGCTAAGCAGTGGTAAGGAGGGAAGGAAGGAAGACAGTCACAAAAATCACAAGGTCGTTATATATTCATTATGAATGATTGAGATAAAACCAAGTTGATGAGATGAGGTACTAGTGTAGTGTGTCGTTGGGAGTGACTGAAATAAAACCAAGAGGACTAGAGGAGAGGAGAGGATGAGATTATGGATAGAGCCTATCATTCAACGAATGGCTCTCGTTTAAAGCTGTGTTTTGTGTCCCCCTCTCTCTACTCTCTGTCTCTCTCTCTCTCCCCCTCCACTCCTGTTCCTATTCCTGCATTTCTTCAATCTATACACATACCAATTCTCTTTTCGACCCAAAATAAAAATACATATACCAATTCTCCTACCATCATCACATTCACATCTCCCCTTGCCCGCTCAAAGCTTTGTGTTTTGGGTCCCCTTTGGGCCTGAGCCTCATTCTCTTAGTGGGTCAACTTTCATCTATCGGTATGAAATTCCAAACGAGGTTTTAAAGCTCCTGCCACTAGTCCGATTTGTAGTACACACGTATGATGCATTGACTTGGCTTTATTACAGTTAGTCATTATTATGATTTAGTATACACATGAATGAGGAAATCATCATTTATTTGTACAGAGTTTGATACCAAATTTGTAAACGCCCCTTTCTAGTAAATATAAACTTATTGAGGCACTGTTTAATTATAAAAGGCATGACCTACTTTATTTGATACTTTAATGCATATAACTATAAGGGTTGAGACTTCAGATTATAATACTAAAAGTTCATCCATTTATTATTCACTATTGATATCGTGACAATGCAGTTCTTGATACTGAGATTTATAATGGCCTAAATTATTGATTTCATGTCAAAAGAAACAAGTATTTCAATTTTTTATATTTTAAATTTGAGAGTTTCCTTCTTCCTTCAATAATTTCAAGGGCAATAAATAACAAAGCCCATACAACAAGAAATAGAACCTTAATAATTCGGAAATTTTGTTATGCATCATTCTCATCTTAGAGGAAATATATATAGGAATTACATGGAGCGCAATACAAGGAATATGAATGACGAGGGGAAACCAAGTTTCCGTTTGGTATTCAACTCAAATCCAGATTTTTAAACTCATAAACACTTTTGAGTGTCAAGTCAATACTACTTGTTTGGTTGATTCATTCTCAAGAACACAACTCAAATAGAAAAGTTTATGAAGCTCATTTGGGTGTGATTAAAACCATGGCAACTGCAGGAATAAGGACTACAAATACATATTCTTATTTAGCAGAAGAAGCTGGCGGGTCTCAGAATGTAGGTTTTACACAAAGAGATTGCTACAATATTGTGAATAAGGAAAAAATGGTCATGTATAAAGCAGGGGATGCTCAAAGTTTGATCAACCTTTTCAAGCACAAGCAAGCAGAAGATCCTATGTTCTTTTACACTGTGCAATGGCATTGAAAAAGTTTTTTCTGGGGTATGTCATCATTTATGCTCGTGGCACATATCTCAGAATTGTGCAAAAAAAGATGTCAAGTCTCTATGCTAACCCTGATTTTAGATGTTTGTTCAATAAATGTCTTAAATATTATGAGACATAATTGGAATTCCAGTCAACTTGGGATGAGCTAGTTGCAGAAGTCAACCTTACAAGGTGCTCACGGATGAATATGTTGTATGCGCTTCGTGCCAAATGGTCTCCGGCATTTAGCCATGATACTTTCATATGTTGGATACAATCTTCACAGAGAAGTGAGAGCACGAATAACGTTTTCCACCAAATTTCTACCAAGACAATGAGACTTATTGAATTTGTGCATCATTATGATAAACAAGCAGCAAAAATGTATACAAGTGAATCAGAAGAGTCTTATCGTTGCAATCAAGGTCTCCCTTCTAGAGTTGCCTAAATGAGTGGAATTTTGAAGCATGCTGCTACTGTTTACACTAGGAAAATGTTTAAAATATTTGAAAAAAGAGTTTTTAAATAGCTTAGCAATGACAATGCATGAATATGAGAGTTGTGGTACAGTTTACTCTTTCGAACTTAATGAGGAGGGTCACACAAGAGTTGAACTTGTCCAACTTAACGCGTCAGATGGCACGATTTCTTGTAGCTACAAAATGTACGAGTCCATGGGTTTGTTGTGTCATCACACTCTAAGGATACTAAACATCAAATCTTAGACTACAATACCTTCACAACATATATTAAAGAGTTGGACAACAGACGCAAAGAAAGGATTGGATGCAAATGAGCATTGTCAATTATTGTAGGTAAAAGGTAAACCATCTGTTACATTGCATCGAAATACTTTGAGTGACCGGCTTATAATATATTGAGTAAGGGAGCATAGTCAGAAAGTGCCCCTAGAGTTGCGATGAAAAAATTGGGAGAGATGGAGGAAGTGAATGAAAATGATATGATGAAGTCAAAGGGTGAAGTTAATAAAGAGAGCAATGACATACTTTTGAATGATAGCAATGAAGATGATTGTAACGCAAATGGTTTACTTTTGAATGATAGCAATGAAGATGATTGTAACGCAAATGGTTGCTCAGTTGATGAGCCACCAATATTGAATCATCCATTGGTAAGGCCAAAAGGAGTAAGCAATACTAGATTAAAAAGTGCTATGTAGAAACGAAAAAAGAAGGCATCAAAGGATACTGTCTCATATGGTAAGTGAAATTTTATATTTTTATTGACTATTAGATGTAATTCCAATATTCTTTTTTACTTAAAAATTTTTAATTTGTTTTGTGAGGAAAACCAAGAAGCCAAGCAATATAGGCCCTTCACATAGTTCAGCACCATATGATTCAAATTTTCTTCAACAGCTCAGTGTACCCACTAGTACAAATTTTACGTAGGTTTACCCAGCTATGAGCTTGTTAACAACAAATAGTCATGCATTGCCTCCATCAAACCAAGTAATCTAATTTGTTAGTTTACAGTGATGTATGTTTTAAGACCTTGAATGCTCTTATCTTCTCTAAATTCGACTAATTGCATATCATCTTATAAATGTTAAGCAGGTCTTCCCAACTGTGAGCTTGTTAACAACAAACAATCATGCATTGCCTCCATATAACCAAGTAATCCAGCCTAGTTTTTCATTTAAAAGTATGATACAAGATAGTCAATTTATGGCGAGTCAGGTATTGATCAATTTACTTTGAGAAGACAGAATTTATGAATACACATGGTAATTCTTGTTTGTTTTATACATGTGTTATATACATGTGGTAGAATTCATCCTCAAGTTTTATCGCACATGAACCCTTTGGACTAAATCCTCAACTCAGCCAGGTTTGATTTGTTTATCACACAAGGCATATTTATTTTTTTTAGCATTTAGTTAATGTGAAGCTATATGTAATGCAGGATTCACATCCATATGTTTATGGGCGACAACATAATCCAGAGGAGTAATTTCTACAATACAATAAGAGTAAATCACTTTTAAATGCTTTTAAGTTACCTTAAGTTTTTTCTTGTTTTTCACTACTAAACTTGATTTATAATTTTTGGGTGCAGGTGGAAGATGATATGTTTTGGGTTGGAAACCTTTAAATCTTTTTTTTTTTTTTTATTAGAAGCCTTTACTTATTTTGATTTTGAACCGGATTTATATTGTGGTGAATATTTGTTCAACAACTTTGTCATTTTGGAGAGTAGGAAGCATTGAGATTAGTGTCACTGGAAACAATAACTTTGCTCTTAATTATTTTTCCATATCTTTCTCGTTTTATTGATTGCGCCTGTCATTTGAGTAATGTAATGTCATGTTATATATCATAGTGAATAAAGCATATAAGGAGCAAGGGGCCAAGGCATTAGAAATCATGTCAGCCATACGATTAGTTGTGTAAAATACCATTTTGTCTCATTACAATTTACGACCACAGGCTCACTTCTACTCACTCCAGATCCTCTCTATTTCGATCCATTGCCTTTGTTGCTATTGTCTTCTCTTTATTTTGTAGCCATTAGATAAACAATTACAGTAAATTCAACAATCAAGATTAACAAGGGTGTGCAGAAAGTAAAAAAGAGTGTTGAAATCACTGCCCTTGTAATTCCTAAAAATACACAACTCGCCAAGACCTCCTCTAACAGAACTGCAAACGCTTTAAAAGTAGGAAGGCAACAATAAGCTACCTAGCTTCGTCCCTAAAATACATTGTTCACTAGATTCCTTCTCAGATAGAGTTCAAATTTATATATTTTTCTTCACAATGTACTGTTGTAAATTTGATAGCGTATAATTGAAGGAAACTCGTAATTGTTTCATGCATCAATGAAACAAGTAGTATGAGAATGCATCAGCAATCACAAACTGTTACTGTTGGAGCTTTTCCAGCTTTCTAGCATAAAATGCGTGTACATTGTTCCATTAGCAAATACAAGATGAGACTCAAATACCTTGACCACAAGCAATGCCAATCTAATGTTTGTTAGCTTGACTAGATAGTAAAACATTAACAAGCCTGCAAGTTCTCGATGCAAAGAAGCAGAGTACTCAGACTAAGGTATTTATAATGATCCCGGGCAGATGCTAACAACTTGACCAACAATATATATTCTTGAAAACCCGTTTTAACCGCAATTAGCTGGAAGGTAGGTCTAGGATATAAATGCAATTGACTCAGAAAAACCTTCGAAGAATTGTGAATCCTTGATGCAAATTATTGAATTCAACTAAGCTAAGCCTAAGACTAATCCAACTCAAACTCAAACTACTAATCCAACTCTAAGAAATCGTGAATCCTTGACCACAGGCAATGTTAGTCTAAACTTTGTAGATTCTCAACATATTCTGTTGAAAAATTTCAATGCTAGATCTTCTACAGAGTCGTATTCCTTTCATCAACTACTCGGTGTTTGCTATAAAGGAAGGTAGGAAAGCAATTCTATACTACAATGTGAAAAAATTGAGGCATTCCTTCCACACATGCGACCCACTAGTAATGAGGAAACAAACTCACTAACAAATTGTCATGTCATGCTTGCATAACTCACTAAATCATACTGTTTGGTCAAATCAGCCAAAGCTTAAAATAAGTTGCGGCAGAGGTACATGCGACAGAATTTTAAGCTAAGAAGCAGACTGGGATGGTCAGGTAGGTGACAAACTCCTCTCGTATGAAAATGGCAAGGAGAAACAGAAACAAAACGAATAGCAATATCAACATGGGCAAATCAAATGATAGTATAGTTAATAGAAATTGAGTCTAGCTAATAAACGGAAAGAAATCAGATACAATTTAATTATCTTAACTTCATTAGCAGAAATCTAGGACTATCATGGACAAAGATGCATTTTCGTAAGAAATATAGAAGGCAAGGAGCATGAAATGCAATAGTTGATAACCAAATCATATATGGCTTCAGCTATGTTGACATCAATTGTCAACAAAGTAACAGTGTGAGGTAGTATTATCTCAATTACGACTAGAAACTGCGAACTAGGAAGGAGGACTGACTAAAGAGCAGCTGAGCGATGGCATTTGGCCACAAACTGGAGTCTGGAGGAGTTCGTGAAATGCCTGGTCTGTGGCCATAATTATTCACACCCTGAGTATCTGAAGCTTGGTAGCGAAGGCAATTGCAACCCAATCAGGCTGGGAAGAGGACCACTGCAGCTGCTCGATTTCGGCCCCAGCCGTGTAGGCCAGAATGGGATCAAGGCCGCCCTCCACTGGCTGGCCCATGGAGGAGAGGTCC
>JADOBS010300728.1:0-11089 GCA_015708375.1 Cydonia oblonga
GGCAACTGGCAACGACTAACGAGGTTTCCTGCGTTTCTTTTTTTTTTTTTTTTTTTTCTCTTTCTGGTGGATTTTCTGGCCTTTTTGTAGTGGTTTTCGTTATTGTTCAATTTACTAATGCTGTAAACGTAAAATGTAAGATGGTGATTTCTTTGCCAAACTTAAAAGCATGGGTCATATTGCGTACATGTTTTTGATTTGATTTGTTTACTGGAATTTTTCTAGTAAAATGTTTACTGGAATTTTGCGTACATGTTTTTGATAAAATGTATTTCTGATCTTTCGGGAGGCCTATTTCAGCGTCACAAACTTTTTTGTTTTCACGCCTGGAGGCTCCTAATCTTAATAATATTTAGGTTATGAAGGAATAGGAAAAAACAAATGGCACAAAGTGAGGTTAAGATGGATTTTTTTTTTTTCATGCTTGGGATCATGAACACATTGTTTGACTTGTAAGAATAGTATGGACCTTCACATTCACATTTATATACTGCTTTTCTTTTAGGGGCTTAATGTGATGACGAAGTCGACTTTTCAGGAATGGAATGTTCCAAAATCTAAGCACCAACGCCTTCTCAGGAGTGCTTTACAACGCCAAACTGTGAGTAAGAGAGTTGGTTAAGAAGAAGCACATTTGTTTCTTAAGTAGTTGACTGATTTTTCTGCATAAAATTCTCGACTGAAAAGGAAAAAAAAAAATCCTTACCTTGTGTAGTCAGAACAGGAACTGTCGGATCTATGGGCTCCCTTGGCCAGCGAATCATGGAAACCTTGTGCAGAATCATCAGTTGCCCCTTGTGAGTAAAACGGTGTTACTTTGTCTATATCCCTGTCTCTAAAGTAGTTTTACTGTAGGTTGCAGAACTAATGTTTTTACAATGTAATACTTGCAAGTGCTACTTTTTCGGTGATTGATGCTTTTATCTCATGCAGCATTACCGGAGAAATCTGAGGGATTCATCCAAGTGTTTCTTGATGGAGGGCTGAACCAGCAGAGGATGGGGGTAGGTCTTAAAAGTTTCTGATGCATCTAATAAAGATCTGTTTCAAAGTTGTATAACTACCTGGCTAGTTCTTAAATTATTTTATTTGTAGATATGTGATGCAGTAGCAGTCGCTAGAATACTGAATGCAACCCTTGTGATCCCGTACCTTGAAGTAAATCCTGTATGGCGAGATTCGAGGTATTTGTAGAAGAAACGTTGATTTTATCTTTGCACTGGTTATTCATGTTCTTGATCTCTGGAATTCTGATTGGTTCTTTTCCTTCCTCTGCAGCTCTTTCATGGATATATTTGACGTTGATCATTTCATTAATGTGTTGAAGGATGATATTAGAATAGTTAAGGAGCTACCTTCTGATTTCTCGTGGAGCACGAGGGAGTACTATGCAACAGCAATCCGAGCTACGAGAGTTAAGACGGCACCTGTCCATGCTTCTGCCCACTGGTATCTAGAGAATGTATTGCCCGTGGTTCAGAGGTCAGTATCACCCAAACTTGTTGACTGAAATTATAGTGTTCTTGTTGTATAATTTTCAGACCTTAGTAGCTATTGAAGTCAATGAAAAATTATGGCTTCATATCTTAGATTTCGTATATGCTGAATTGTATGTGGTTCAGTTATGGAATAGCAGCGATTGCCCCTTTCTCCCACCGCCTGACTTTTGACAACTTGCCTATGGACATCCAACGGCTACGCTGTAAGGTCAACTTTCAAGCATTAGTGTTTGTCCCTCACATTAGAGCTCTTGGAGATGCTCTGATCAGCCGCCTTAGATATCCTTCTACCAAAAGTGGGGGAGTTGGTACCAACTACTTGCAGGAGATGCCAGATGTGAAAGAAAAGCAAGGGGCAGGGAAATTTGTTGTGCTACATTTACGGTTTGATAAGGTAATGATATTCATAAAATTTGATAGACATCCATTTGATTTGTCTGATTTATTTTTCTGCATAGGATGGTAGAATTTTTTTCTTCGCCACTAGTGGCAACGAAGTTCTTGGTAATTAACCAGGGGGAAGGAGGATCTCCACTCATTTCATTCAGTGCCTAAATTTCTGGAGCATACAGAGAAATTTTGGCATAACCAGTATGCGGAACTGCTTTATGTAAACCAGTGATGTCTGACTTGAGCGTTTTATGTTCTGGGGCACGGAAACAATGGACGGATTGTAACACATTATATGTCACTCCCTAACTTACACTTTATTTGTAACCATTGAAAAATATGAAAAATATGTTCTGTTTATTTTCATTCTGCAGGATATGGCAGCCCATTCGGCCTGTGATTTTGGTGGTGGAAAAGCTGAAAAACTGGCTCTGGCCAAATATCGACAAGTGATCTGGCAGGGAAGGGTCCTTAACTCCCAGTTCACGGACGAAGAGTTGAGGAGTCAGGGGCGTTGTCCATTAACTCCTGAAGAGATTGGATTGCTGCTTGCAGCTTTGGGATTTGACAACAATACTCGCCTCTATCTTGCTTCCCACAAGGTTCTTAGTTTTCCTTGTGTCCAACTCATGTCTCATCGGAGTGAATTGGCAAATTTCAATTACGAAAGTCAATTTCGTTTTGTTTTCTTCAGGTATACGGTGGGGAAGCTAGGATTGCAACGTTACGAAAATTGTTTCCACTTATGGAAGATAAAAAGAGCCTTGCTTCTTCAGAAGAAAGGGCCCAAATCAAAGGAAAGGCTTCTCTTTTAGCAGCGGTTGATTACTACGTTAGCATGCACAGTGACATCTTCGTTTCTGCTTCTCCAGGAAACATGCACAATGCACTGGTAAGACTTGTAACTATCTTTCAACTCGTGAGGGTTGTCTCTCTCCCGCATAATGTCTGTGAGCACCCATCCTTACACGAAGACACGAGATTTTCACAGCAATTGGGTGCACCATATATTTGTTTTCACTTCCTCTCCATTTGATAATGTTCTGCAACTCAAAAGATGCTGACTAAAAAATTTATGTCAACAGGTTGGGCACCGAACTTACGAGAACTTGAAGACCATCAGGCCGAGCATGTCGCTACTGGGCCAGCTCTTCCTAAACAAAACCCTTAGCTGGTCGGAATTCCAGCAGTCGGTAGTAAAAGGGCACGAAAACAGGCAAGGGCAAATCAGGATCAGAAAGCCGAAGCAGTCCATATACACCTATCCTGCTCCCGACTGCATGTGTGAGGCATGAGTTTACTGTGATATTGGTAAATAAAGAACAATGCCGATTTCCGTTGCTCGTAAAACTACATGGCTAATATTTTTCGATAGGATGCAATGGGTGTGATAGGTGGAAGAATAACGTAGAAGTGGAGTTGTAAACTTGTAATATTTATCGACGGGTTCTGATGTCATTGACCTTTACGGGCAATACTCCTACAAAGAAACAAATGCGTTTGTTCTGGTTCCGACTTACATGTAATATACATACGCAAAGCAATCATTTTATCCAGTCAAATAAGAACATGCCAAGTTGCAAAAGTCCCCAGCCATTCTCTACTACACCATTTCCAGCAACCACATCGCTCCGCTAAAGCGTGGAGGATTTTGCTGCGATCTGTTGCGCACTCGTGTGATTGCTAACATTTATCAAGTGGGTGGGTCTTATACGGTCAAAATGCACGCTTGAGTGACTGACCGTAGCGTAGCCTACTTTATTGAAGCAGAACGAAATCCAATCAGTCCGCCGCAATTAGCCTACTGGGGATCAACATTATCAATTTGATGGAAGCTTACATTTCTGGTTGATGTATGGGTGGTTCACTGAAAAGGGCCAACAAAATGGCATACCCTGTTGGCAAGAGTAACGAAAACTAGTGTGTGTAAATGACAATGTACAGTGCCCCGTTCTAAAAGAGACTAGGGAATTGCATGGCGCAAAAGCTACGACTCCCTCCATCTTCCTAAACTCGATCATTTCCAGATGTTGACCCTGGTGCAGCCGGAACCTGATCATTTTTCTTACCCTTACTAGGAGTTGCAGTTCCTTTGTGGGAAGGAGCCAAATCGCTTGCCTCTGCATGAGACGAAGGGGAAGCCATCTCCTCCTCAATCGGAAGGGTTCTCTTTGAGCCCTCTAAAGCAACACCAAGCACTATGTTTTCTTCTATAGCAGGCCTTGATATTGGTGGCTCGGGAACAGGCGTCCTTTCACCTTCCTGTTTCACTGGAGAAGCCGTTGATCCACTTGCAGTCTTTTGTTGCCTTCTGTCAGAGTTCTGCATCGAATTATCAGATGCTATGCCCGTTGCTCTGGAGTCAGAATCAGACTTTTCAGTGTCTCTAGAATTTGACTTGGAGACAGAATTGGATGTTGACTTCACTGTTTCTTTGTCGCTAACTTTGGGATTAGATGTAGATGATTTTGCACCCTTCGGGTCCTCCTTTGTGTTTGAATTTGGCGTTTCTCCACTCTTGGCATCTGCTGTGGTATCAGATGTTGGTGTTTCTCTGGTCTTGGAATCAGATACTGATGTTGCTCCGGCTTTAGAATCTGACTTGGTGTCAGAAGTCGGTGTTTCTCTGGCCTTGGAGTCAGGCGATGGCCGCATTGTGGCCTTCCCATCTCGCTCTCCACTGGTTTGCGTACGACTCCTTTTTTTATCTTCTCCATTGATTTTGTATGAGGGTTCAATCAGTATGAATGGGCGTCTGGATCTTGCTCCAGCATGGTTATACATTGAATCTGCAAATGGCACACTGTCCAAATCGGGATCGCCATACATTTTCTGAACTGTACGAATTGGTGTGGCAAGTCGGGCCTTGTGATGGCTAATGACTCTAAGAAGATCCAACATTATAGCTTCCTGTTTAGTCAAACATTCAGTACACTAGAAATGAGCATAACCAATATATCAAGGAAACAGAAATCATGATGGCAGATTATTATGTAACAAACATTCAGGCAAGAACGAATCTGGTTATAATAGTTCACAATCACAGTATGGCAAGAACATCATCTGCCATTTTTGTGTCGTCATTGGTGGTGGCACAATGAAGTCAACCAGTTTGTTATCTTGTGTCTGTAAGTAAATTGATAAAACCCTTAAACTGTTTTGACATCTTCTGTGCTACCTTCTGAGCTTCCAGGATCTTAGAAGAAAAAGGACACTTATCCAGTTATGTTATTGGTATTTCAAGTCATGATCTCCATAACTCTATTATGAGGCTTAGTGTACCAGCGGCATCATCACACGGCAAATTCATCAACAAACTTAAAATCCTATCTAATACAATTTTCGGATGAAGGATTGGGTTCACTAGAGATAACTATTGTGAATCTGTGATAGAGGTTTCTAGAGCTGCAATGCGACTGTCCCTCACAAAAAATATATTGATCTATTAAATGAAACAGGAGTGTTTGGGAGCTAAGACAATGGATACTTCTATTAATCCTAATGTCAAATTTGACGAGGCGTGAGATCCAGATGTTGTTAGCTATTCAGATGCTGACTGTGCAGAAGATCTCACTTGGCCTAAATTAAGAAGAAAACTGTGGCTGTGAGATCATCAGAGCTATGGCTCACAAGACATGTGAGAATTTGTGGGTGAAACCCTTTTTTAACAAGAAAGAGGAGCGTGTGACAGTACTCCATAAGAATGTTTCAGGATAATAAAGTCTACATGCATCTATAAGTACTTTGATATTTCAAGAGAGGACAAGACATCAACATGGATTATATTTTGTAAGAAATGGATTGTGAGGCTATGGACTACCGGTAATTTGCAATTTCATGAGAGCATGAAACATATCACCATGGATTGTTATTTCGTGAGGGACAGGAATACAAAGAAAAACTTAAGTCTATGAAAAGTGGGGAGATGTCATTACCAGTGATTTAGGGAAAAGAAATTCCTTCTGATTTAAAAATATTTGACATGACAGTTATTTATGCTCCTAGTTGAGGGGCGGTGGAATGAGTTTTAGATCATAGCATAATCATTATGTAGTGGGGGTTAATGTAGTTAAAGATGTTTTAACACACACACACACAGAGACACGCAAACACCCAGACACAGAGACGCACGCGCACACGCACACCCATGCGCGAGCGTGCACGCACAGATAGGGTCAGGATTGGGGGACACAGATTATGTGATGTAACACTAAACACTTCTAGTACATCTATATAATCAATATAAAAGCACAAGGCCCAGTATAAAGAATAAAAAAATAAAATAAAATAAAACTAAATGTATCCATATCCTTGTAAACTAAATGTATCTCGGGTAAGAGGTTTTTGGTGCATGCAAGGTTTGGGGTGAAACATGCAAGGAAAAACGGCTTCTAATTTGAGTAAGTGGCTAAGAAATTGTCATCTTTCCTTCTACGTTAGCATATTGTAATTAAGCCTTGATTATGGTAAATTGAGGTCAGCTAATTGGAAGGTAGAACAATTTTTTTCTGAATTAAAATGTCCTTACCTTAACGCACAGATACTCTTCATAATGTGACGTCTTCACAAAACAGGAAATCAAGATCTGCAACACGCAAAAAATATACATATTAAACATATAATTGTCAAAAGATAAAACACATACAACATATACTTCTGTTGTTGAGACTATGAACATATGCTCACTGTTCAGTGTAAGAACACTTCCACATACATATTTAAGCATTTTAAATTAAATAATTACTTGTTATCTGTTTGGTAACACCTTATTTGGATGCTGTTATTGGCACTCCAAAATAGTCATCATGCACTTCTCTATCTTTTTTATTTTATAGTCTCATTTCATAAGGAGCTGTTATTTCAAACAATACAAAACAAAACAGGACTGCAGAGTAACTATTTTTTTAATGGCAATAGTAAAAACTCCCTAAAAACTATAAAAAAAAACTTTTAAATAATTTTCATTTTATTTAGGTCGGATTCGGATCGGATCAGCCTTGATCCATATCCGGATCCATTCATAATTGGATTAATGGATCCAGATCCTATTCAGATCATTGGATTTGATTTGTCAATCCAGATCCGATTAGCATAGGATCAGATCCTTAGCGGATTTAATTTAAGACATAGAAAAGTTTAAAATATCATTAGTAACCTCGATCTTTTATTATATTTTTCTATTTTTAATTTTAAGTTTCATGTTGAATAATAAAAAAAAAAAAGAATATAAGTGTATTTTTATTGCATAAAAAACTTAAACTACCATTATACAAAAGTATAAATAATATAAAAATCAAATAATACGCTATATTAAGTTGAATTGGATCATTATCGGATCGGATCCACCTCGACCCATATCCGGATCCATTTATAATTGAATTATCAGATTCATATCTTATCCGGATAATCAGATTGGATGTTGTGATCCATATCCTATTCATTACATTGGATTCCATTCGGGTACGGGTCAAAATCTGATCCATTGACAGGTCCATTTGCAGGTTTATGTATTCTCCCCCACTTCCTCACATCTCTGTCCCTCCCTCTTTCTATCTTAAGTAAAACAAAAAAAGTTATTGTCAGACATCTGTTATCCTCTCTCATTTCTTCCTTGCATCTCTCTCTTAAGTAAAAAAAAGAAAGTTAGCCAAACATCTGTTGCATACCTACTGATTTAAGACTAAGGTGCTACTTGGTTTTTTAATTTCACCAATTTTTTGTCAATTTACTTCAGAATGAAGAGGTTGTACCATAACTTCAAAGCTCCAAATGATCTAAAACGGAAATTTTATATTGCATAGCTCCTTCCCACATAAATGAGAAATTAACTTGAAAAACAGAATCAATACATAACTCACAACTAAACAATGTGGATTTACAAAATAAGTAAGAACGTAAAAATGTGAATACTAACCAAAAGAGCTTGGTTTTCAGGGGTAACATTATCCAGAAATACTCTTCTATGCAACCTCTGCTGCTCAACTTGAGGATTCTTGGACAAGACTTTGCGCATGTCCGCAACAATATTCTGCACAAAGATAAGGGCAATTAACACACTAAGCGTGAATGCAATTACATCATTGTTCTGAAAACCACAGCATCCATTGAACCATAAGAGGAGACGACCAAAATTCAGCGACTGGAGTCACTCCTTACATTTATCTTATGGACATCCAAATGGCTGATGGCAAGGTGAGTTTTGATACGCCAATGAGTTTTTTGACTGAGATTTCTCACAACATTCACTGTGAACTGGTGGTTTGGAATGTGAACTGCTTCACGATCTTCACCTCTTATAATTGTCGGTGACCACCAACCCACATGCTGCAAGCAACAATACAAGCACAGATTACTCAGTGAGTAAAAAATATTTCAGCAAACCAATGTAATAAATTTTTTCATATAACTGCATAGTTTTCAGTTATAAATAAGTATAATTTACCATGAAAGAATGCATACTATCTATCTTTAGTCTTACTCCTGTTGTCACTTTATCAGAGTGCATGAATTTTCAAAACTCTAATACAAACCTCAACAGTTCCAGATACATCATAGCCTTCGATTTTTGTTTGAATCCATTCATTTGCAACAAAAGGGCGAGTCGCATGAATCATTACACTTGACAGGAAATTGGTGAAGATCTAGATTTAAAAATAATAGGTCAAAAATTAAACAAGCATGGATATTTCAAGGAAAATAAGAAAAATTGGTAAAGAATTTCGGGATTTCACCTCACGACCAGCCAGTGTCAATAGTACTGTCCCAAGACCTCCTGCAGTAAGCCACCTTTGAGTAGAGAAACCTAGCAACTCCATGAATAACGAAATAGCAGCAACCCATACTGCAGAGTAAACAGCCTTCCCGGCAAATTGAAAACCCATCTGCCAAAAAAAAAAAAAAAAGAGCTCATTCTTTGTGAAAACAACTACAATTCATTTCACACACAGAGAGTGAGAGTAAATATATCTAAGGAACAATTATGGCACGCAACACATACATTTCTTGTATTACTGGAGTCACTACTCTCCATGAAAAATTTCTGTGCTTGTTGAATCGCACTGCATGAATATATTACAATTAGTTATCAAGGAGGTCAATAAGCGTTACAACTTATAGATTGTCAATTGCATTGAAAAGAACAAATCAGTACAGCACAAATATATCAGCGAAGGCTTCTTGTTGATTGGTCCAATGAAACATCAAGAAATAAAAAGGCCAAGTAAATATATTAAAGTTTGCATATAACCTAATCAAGCAAGAAGACTAAACCACAAAAAAGGCTGACCTTGATAAACAATATGCAAATGCCAGAACAGTTGACAATGATCTTATAAAATCCAAAAGCCGTTTCTTAACAGCCTGGCTAGCTTCTGTAGATAGAACGACTGGATCCAATGCCCTACAAGAAAGCCACTATGATCAACACAGGCTTCACATTAAAATTTCACAACTATTTCTCTAGTTTTACGTTATGACGGAACTTTTGGGCCTGTTTGGTACCTTTTCTCATGTTTACTTTAGTTATTATTTTATTTCTCAAGATGAGGAAAATATATGGGGGAATGGAGGATGAAGAGGGTGGTGGGAGGGAGGGAGAAATAAAGAGCGTATGAAACGAAAATTCAAAAGAAGAAGAAACTACTTCAAATAGGTTTTTAGTTTTCATTTTATGTACCATTCTGTATGCATTTCTTGCACCTTCCTCCACTCTTCTTCATCCCTCCTCCCTCCTTGACATCAAGTATAAAGAGAGATGCAACTCAATTCATATGTATGAAAATACAATCGCTCCAAGTTGTGTTAAAAATTAGCCATGAAATTAGTATGGAAGATACCATATTATGTTGAATCTTCTAAAGTAAAACGAGATATTAAGGTTGCCTCCACTTATGAAATTTTCTACCTCCGTCCCCGGCCCTTAGTCACCTGTGTTTTCTCTTTCTGGGATACAGACACTAATGCCTTACTGCAGTTTTGGAGGTGTGGTGCTGGAAGGAGAAACTTGGTTGGTGGGAAAGTAGAATGGGCTGTTACACCTCACGGTGCTGATCACATAGACGAAGGGAAAAAGATAGTCAAACTTTTGATGGTGTTGAGTGTTCTCTTTAAAGACACTAAGGTCCAAATCCACTATTGACAATTTGACATCCGTTTGAGACAATATTCCTTCCCTATCTTCTTCAGAGCTTGTAGTTTTCACATTTTTCTGACTGCAAATTTTGCTTAAGGGAGGGGAGGGTAGGGGTTTGGATCTTTTGTAACACTCACTGTGAAAAAGATATGACATAAAATTATAATTATTCATAAGAATACAACATCGAGACACCTGCAAATGAGAATTGCTCCTGTCCAAAGCAGCAAAGGTTGAATATATGAGGTTGCCACATAATGCGTATTGCTCTTTTTCCAACTACTGTCACTCTTCTGCAGGACAGCATGAAAGAATTTAGATAACATCATCAAGTGTCTGTCCAATTCAGAAGTACAGGCAAAATACTGTATTATACAAAATAAACCAAGAACACATAAGAAGATAAGCATACATGAAGGACCAGATTTCTGAACAGGCGCATAAGTGGTGGAAGACCCCATACGGAAAACATAATGAGGCCAACTGATGGAACCAATTTGAATACAAGAGGACAACCTTGCAAAGCATTATATGATCTGCATAATAATATGAATAAGTCTTTATAAATTCTAGGAAAGAAGATTATACAAATCAGAAATATAGAGTGTTGAGAATATCACGTTTAAGAATGGGAAAAATAGAACAAACTCCGGAAATCGAAACACAAATAACCAAGATAAATAACACCAAGAATTTACATGGTTCGGCAATATGTGCCTACGTCCACGGGACAGCAACAACAATCTTTCACTATATCAATAATGAGTACAACCAATAATCTTGCCAAATCTCTAGAACTAGGACTTGACGAAAAACCTAAAAGAACAAGAACAAGAAATACACTATCTCTTTTCTTTTCTCTCGCACACACTTTGCCCCTTACAATATTCTCTCACTCTAACCCCTTGAGTGGTATACAACTTATTGTTTTGCTCCCTTCCCAAAACTAGTACAATAGCCCCTTTATATAGACATAATAAAGGTCTTCTTCAATAAGGATTATTAATCCTAATTGGAATCTAGTTATAAATCCTACTCCAATTGAGAAACTAACTCCAATTGGGTAAAC
>JADOBS010300729.1:0-11089 GCA_015708375.1 Cydonia oblonga
CACCGAGGAAGAAGAGACCATCATGCCCG
This sequence comes from Cydonia oblonga, assembly GCA_015708375.1. Lineage (NCBI taxonomy): Eukaryota > Viridiplantae > Streptophyta > Magnoliopsida > Rosales > Rosaceae > Cydonia > Cydonia oblonga. Next base: position 30 of record JADOBS010300729.1, read on the forward strand.
AATAAGGTCTGCCAACATATTTTAGCATCGAGGAAGCTCTACGATTGCCAAAGAAGATGCGAAGAACAGTAGAAGCGATCCTGGCAAGTCCCGATGACCACGAAGTACAAGAAAGCAAAAACGAAGGCTTGAAACTTCAGGCATATGAGTATGGTGTGTGTTGTGCCGCCCAGGATGTAATCCACTTCATCGACGAAGACTTACTGTTGGGATCAAAGCCTCACAACCGTCCTCTATTCGTCTCGGGGTACATAAGGGAGCACAAAATCAACCGCATATTTGTGGATGGTGGATCAGCCATAAACATCATGCCAAAGTCAACAATGGCCACGATCGGCATCAAAGTAGATGACCTATCCCTAAGTTGTTTGCTAATCCAGGGTTTTAACCAAGGAGGACAAAGAGCGATGGGCATGATCCGAGTAGAGATGACCATTGATGAGCTCAAATCAAGCACGATATTCCACGTGATTGATGCAAGAACTTCATACAGCTTGCTCTTAAGAAGACCTTGGATCCACGAGAATGGAGTAGTACCATTCACCCTTCACCAATGCTTAAAATACTACTGACAATGAGTGAAAGTGATCCAAGGCGATACCAAGCCATTTACCGAGACTGAATCACACTTCGCAGACGCAAAGTTTTACATGGATGAAGATATGGTGCCCCAAGTTCTTCCGAAAGAGATTAAATCCACAGGCAAAGTAGCACCTAAAAAGCATGAATGGAAAGTCGTGCCCAAGAAGCAAGAAGGAAAAGCCGTGCTAGCTTCAAGCAAAAACGATAATGGGCCTGCTAAACGTGCAACAACCAAAGGGAGTAGGACACCCTCAAAAGGAGCGAACACACCCGTCTTCCGATACATCCCTATTTCAAGAAGAAAAAATAGTCAATCCCCATTCGAAACTCGAGTGAGCGAAGCCGACACACAGCGGCACAAAGATAATGTAAAGTTGCTCAAGACGAATGCAGTTCTGCCTCTAACATAGCTAGTCGACGCTAAGGTCGTAAAACTACCACAAGGCTTCATAAAAGCTCTGCCAAAGAGGATGGAACCGAGCTTTCTTCCAACCAAGAAGACCGAATAAGGTTTTGATCCAAACGCCTATAAACTCACGTCAAAGGCTGGATACGACTTCGCTTCCTAAGATATATGATTTGGCATCCAATGGGCTACAACTTTCATTTACGGGACATATTGAGCATATAAGAGGCATTGCCGTTAGCATCATGCATCCTTATTTGTCCTCCACTGGCAATGAAGGTCAAGTTAATTGTTAGGACCTTGAACAGAACAAGGTTATTCGTTCATAGCACGATCATCTAAGTGGTGTTAATAACATGACTCTTCATCCAACTCTTGACTATTTACTTACCAGAGGACGTGATAGTGTATGTCGGGTTTAGAATATTTTTCTCAATCATGTGCAAGTTCATGTATTGTCCGGGCATGAAGGTACAATTTGCTCCTTTCTCGCAAGGCCAACAGATCCAAAAGTTGTTATTGCTCTCACAACACAACCATGAAGCTCTAGGACCTTAGAAATGTAAAAAACGTTTCAACTCTCACGAACCATAAGAAATCAGTATGTGCAATGGCATAACATCCTAAATTAGATTAGGGGAATTGGTTTGCATCTGCTTCAACTAACATGATAAAGAAATTCAACCTTCCGATCTAGGGGAGAGTTTATGCACAACATATGATCTTCGAACAGAAAACCATTATTAACACCATGGCGGCCAATGCAGATGGAGTAATGTCCATTGGAGGTAACAATGAAGTTTGTGGTTTTGGGATTGGAATAATGTCTCAATTTTCAACGATCCAAAGCAAGGGCGCAAAGAGTGAAGCTCGGATTTATGCTATCTCATATGACATCACGGTACGAGTCTGGTAAGTCTTGAAGTTGACAGGACAATCAAACTTACTGAACTTAATGAATAGCAAAAACTCATCTGCTTATCTCAAAAGGGGCACATTTTTTCAAGGAAATAGGGTGGCATATCGTCTGCTATTTATGAAAACTTCATTCTCGATTCTACAAGAATTAAATGTGGAAACCAGACCCAGATGCCACTTCAAAAACTCATCCTCTCAAACTTAGGTCTCCTAACCCCAGAGATGTTCAACGGTTCTCAGCTCTAGCTAGTATCTAAGTCTTGATGTGTAATATTGTTTCCCAGTGATGATGGATGATCTAATAATTGGTAATATATCATTGAATTCAAAATTGGTGTTGTTTTATTGAATAATACTACTTGTAGTTTTTACTTTTATATCATAGTGTCCTTAATTGTTAATAATACAAAATAATTAAAATTTTACAACTCGAATCAATCAACAGGTGAAAATAAATAATGAAAGGAATATACATGAAGACACGCACTCTGACACTCACCAAGTCTTGCTTGAACCACCTCGTTCATATTACGTCCAATTGAATGTACATTTTTAATGGGTTTGTTAAGATTATTTGAGCGTTTGATCTTTGGAATTTCTTGTACAAATTCTATAGTTTATTTGATCTTTTTGTCTAGTATAAATACAAAGCTTCTTGAAATTTTTGAAGGCCCTATGTGAAATCTAAACTAAAGTCATCACACTAGTGATAGATTCATCAAGGAACAAAAGTGATACTAGGTGACCCCTTGAAGGTGGGAAAAATATATTGTTTCGAGCCATGTCACTAATTTTCGTATTTTATTTCTTCAAATTGAAGAAAGTTGAGGTTCCACCATAAAACTAATTGTCACAATGGGGAGTAGCTCAATCTCTTATAAGCCCTTACAAAGTTTTTCCTTTCATCGATGTGGGGCTCATTTACATTCATATATTCCTACGCCCCTCACGTGTGGTGAATTTTCAAGCCAAACACGTGGACAACACAAATTGGGTGTCGTAGAGCATGTGTGGCTGTTGGACTTTCCATATGGGACAACCTATTCTGATACCATGAAGAAAGTTGGAGTTCCACCATAAAACCAATTGGCAATATGGCGAATAACCCAACTTACTTATAGCCCATGAAAGGTCTCTACTTTCACCGATATGAGACTCTTTAAAACTCACATCCGGCAATTATACATTTGTGAAGGTAAAAGAGTCTCACATCAATGAAAGGAAAAACCTTGCAAAAGCTTACATGAGGTTTGGTTGCTACTTATATTGCCAATTGATTTTATGGTGGAACCTTAACTTTCTTAATAGTATCAAAACAGGTTGACCCACGTGTGAAGCTGACTAGTGACACGTGCTCCACATCACCCAATTATGTTGTCCACTTATTAGGCTTGAAAATTTGCCACACATGAGGAGGCGTGTGAGAATGCGAGGACAAAGTCTCATATTGGTGAGTGACCAAACCATGCAAGGGTTTTATAGTAGAACCCTAACTTTCTTCACAAATAACTTTGCCAATAAAATGAATATATGTATAATTATTGATCAATTAAGCATGTAGTCCAATATCCTAATGGATAGGTTGTTAAGGTTCCACCTAGTATTATGGTCTAGTTGTATTTCTCTTTACTTATAAGTGAGAGGTCTTAGGTTCGATTTTCGCTAAATGAAAATTTGAACCGTTTTATTGTTAGCCCATTGATGAGGCTTTGCCCACCCCACTCTTATTAAATGTAGATTATATCGTATGTTAAAAAAAAAAAACCCCGCTACTATTGCACCTAACAAAATAATTGATAATTTACTTTCCACATTTCATAAATCACTCTCCATAAAATTATACATCATGTATGATTAACAAAATTCTCGTAATCAAATATATTGTTTGGCTTCAAGCTTAGTTATATGACTACGTGTCGGCATTTTACTGTATAAACGTCATAATCAGAACTCTTCAATTTTCATCATAATCTAAAAATCTTATTAAAAAGAACACATTTACTTCGAAACCACTTAATTATCTCTATGAATCAAACACACCGACTGTTTAGTATGAAATTGTAGATAAAATCCTAAATTATTTATAAATTCAATGAATATAAATTTTCTTTATATTTAAATAACGATAAAAAGAATGGTGATTTTGATTTTAACGTTGGTACAGTAAAATATCTCGAGAAGACAAGAACTGTCCTACTTTTATATTTTCAGGGTCCGAACGAAGCAAACGTAGGCCTAAAAAGTAAAGACACAGTATACGAGGTGGGGTCCATGTAGATTTCTGCTCACTACCACTTCTGCATTACCAACCGGATAGAGTTGAACCCAACACACTGACTGAGGAGCAATCTTACCATCTTTAGCAACACCAGAAAATATAAAAAGAAAAAAATAAAAAAATAAAGGAAAAATCCAAAACCCCATCAGAGAGGAGTTTATTGAATTTTTATGGTTGCTGTTGGTGCTTGATTGCTTCAGTGCAAGTTTCTCTCTCTCTCTCTCTCTTCAATGGAGTGTTCTTCTCTAAGGTTTTGCATATCCAAAAAACCTTTGCCATCAATCAGCACTGTATTGTTCTCTAGTATTTGCAGCAGCAGCAGCAGGAAGCAGCAGAGACTCATTTCCCAACAACTCTCTGCAGTTTCTTACAAGAAATTCATTCACTTTGCTTTGGAGGAAACCAAACTCCACACCCATCTGGAACCTTCTCCCTTGCAGGTATATGTATTTATACATTTATAAATATACATACATATATATGTGTGTGTGTGTGTGTGTGTGTGTGTGTGTGTGTGTATATATACCTGTATGCATTCTGTTGCCTTTCAGCATACATCTTAGATCTGGTGTGATTTGAAGTTTTGGGCCTTTGGCATTGCAATTCTTGGATGAGGAAATATTTTCTATTATCCTTCAAAGTTATTGAATGCTGGTTTGCTGCACACTTGTTTCCTGAAAATAAAACAAAGAGGTTTGATGGTGGAGTGCCATTTTTGGAGCTTCATAAATAGCTTTTTTCTTTTGGGTGGATTAGTTTGGGAATTTGTTGCTGTCTTCCTTTTTCTAATTGTGCAATTTTAAATGTGTGTTAGCATAAATGGTTTTGTGCATTTGTGGTTAAATAATCACATTACTACATGGATGTTCCTATTGAATGAGAACTTCATCAGTTAGAAAGAAGCTGGGAATAGGAAAATTATGGTATGAAGATCAGTAAATGCACATATGAGGAATTTAACATATGAAAAGTGCTTCGGACTTTTGCTCAACGTAGGTCGCAACTGAGCATATTTGAGCAGCTTTGGCCTCCATATGTTTCTTGATTCGGCCTCCCTTAATTGGCCCCTAGGGAACTTACAGTAAGTTAGTCGGAGCTTTGTTCCCAATCGTGTGAAGTGCCAAGTCTTTCTTTATAACCATTATCAGAGATTATACATCACCAGTATAAGTGCTCGATTTAACTGGAAATTTCTTTACATGGGAGAAAAGGATTACTTGGTGTTGGAATATAAAGTGTATTGACTTTCAATTTGTGTGTGGTTAGGAACATGTTCTCCATACTTCCTTTGAGTGTCAAATCACCTTTGTGATGATTCTCCCCCAAGGTTTCAGGGCCAGTAGGGACTTGGGATCCCAATCACCAAGCCAGTGCTATCCCGAGCACTAAGGTTGGGGTAGTACTTAGGACTGGAAACTGAGCATTGCGAGTGCTGAACTCAACATAGAGATCTGATTTATCTTCGACCAAGGTGCTCAGGCATTGTTCAGAGTGCTTGGGTCGGTGGCCAGGTCATCAAGTCCTATACTCGCACAATGTGGCTCATTCAAAATGTGTGGTTTGATACATTTTTTTTTTTCTCAAAACATTTCCAAAAATCACCGAGCCGTTGCTTGGATCCCTATCTTTATTTCTACCCACGGAGATACCGGATAGAAATCTATCTGTGAATCAATCGACTGGTTTTGTAGTTTCTTTGAAAACAATCTTTTTCACATTACAAAAAAAGAATTGTTCTGCTTTGGCATGCAGTCCCATTGGCATGCATCCAGTAGGAATTGAACCTACGAATTCGCCAATTATGAGTTGGGCGCTTTAACCATTCAGCCATGGATGCTTAGCGGGGATCCTCGTACATGGTGAATAACTAGATTCCAACTGAAATGAAATCTTTAGGATAAACCAATGCAATTTAGGAGGACCCAATGAAGGACATCAATTCAGTATGGTTTCAGTAGAGTTAGCTGAAAGCACTGTTGTATTCGACTACCCAAATTCTGTCAAAAATGAAATTGAATCCTCAGAATGTGAGATGTTAACTGATTGATTGCAATTTTAGCAAGGATCGTATCATGTTTGCCAGCAGTATATCCTTCATATTCAATTCCGTTTAATAAGTATTAAATTCATATAGTCTCTAACTAAAGTGGTTTGCTAGAAGATAATGAACTTTTGCTGGTTTTTCATATGCATTATTTGGAGTAGACCATCTTCACAAAAGTTTTGCAACTTCCACATTGGCCATTTCTTGAACTATTATTATTTTTTTTCATTTGTGAGAACTTTTTTGCTGCTTTGATAGTATCAAATTATCAATACGTCACAATATAACCATCTCTCATAATATTTAACATTCCTTTGTATGTCTTCAGGAAAGATATAATTCCAGGATTTCAATGGATGGTAAAGCAGATATTCAAATGTTATCATTCAAAGCTACTAAAATTAGACATCTACGTAGCTTATGCATTGAGAGCCAAACAATGCAGGTATCATGCTTTAACATGTCTTTTTATTTACTCTATGATGCTCACAAGGCTCCATTTTATTCAATATGTTAGTTTCAGTTTGATTTATCATTGCTATAATCCTGGTGCAATAAGTAAGCTAATGAATTTTCTGCTGTTTGCTACATTTCAAAAAAGTATTTCACCAGCATATTCAAATAGACGTAGTTCATTTGAGGTAGCGTGTGAAATTGATGGACGAAATTTGTTACAGACCAGTTGGAAAATCAACTTTAGGGTGATTTATGTTTTTCGGAATTGTCTGCATAAACAGAGATGGTTACATGTCCTGTGTGAAATGTGCTGTAGCCCCACGAATATTAATTTTCTTGACAAAAGGCTTGATCGGTTTTATATCCACAGTAATTTGCTTCCCAACTAGCTTCATGGTTAAGTTTATTTTGTCATGTTGAATCTTTTCCCACTCTTGACGCTATGAAGGGACAATAATAATATAATATCACACAATTTGATTTAGCAATAAGCATTTAGAAGGTGAACCATAAATAAAGCTGAAGCCATATTTTGCTGTTGTAGCGGAATTTAATCAGCACAACTTTTCCTTGAATTAGTGCATGTATTGTATATTCTGTTATGATCTATAGAACTATTCACATTTTCCTTTGCAATGCCAATAACTGTTGTATCATAAACCGTATGCAGATTTTGGATTTTGCTGTCTTCCCAGAACCCGAATTTGATATGCCCATATTTTGTGCCAACTTCTTCACCAGTGCAAATATAAACATAGTTGTGCTGTAAGCTCTTATTTATCAATGTTTTGCTGTTCTTTTGTCAATTATTACTCCGAATCTTTAGCATAAACACAAATACATTTCTTTTTTCTTTTCTGAAAAGCTAGGGGTGAGTTATAAGAACAAAATTACAAATATATTGGCTCTCTACACAATTTTTTCTTCTAAAATTCCTACTTTTTCTTGTATGATTGGTTTGCTTTTCCGGTTTCCGTCCTCTAATTTTATACACAATCTCTTATTGCATTGGATTTGAGTTACCTCTTCATAATCTGACCACAGTTATTTATAGAAGTCCAACTTTCTGGCTTGATATGTTGTTAAATTATTTGTCTTTTTTAGCTCATGTTGGATGTGGTGATCTAACAACTCCACCATTTACCTCACTTTTGTATCCTCTCAAATTCTTAGTTTTAGTGCAACAGAACTGTAATTTTCTTGCTGTTGTGGTTTTGGTATTGTTCATATATATTGAAGAGTTTACCCATGATTAATCATTTATAGGGACCTCAATCCGTTGCACGATGTAATCAGTCACAGACATTACAGAGACAAATACTATAAAAGCCTAATACCTCTTGGTGTTAAATATTCTGAGGTATGTGGAATGATTCGAACTGGCACACCTAATGTAGGATGTCGATTCAATAGTAATTTCCAATCCTTCTTAAGAGATATTACATTGCAACTGAACTCAGATTTCATGCAGCTTTTACCCTGGGGAGGAAAGCTTACAAGCGAGTCACTTAAATTCTTTTCACCAATTGTGATATGGACAAGATTTACGTCAAGCCCCAACAATTATGATGTTTTATATTCTGCATTCATGGATTATTACAAGGTATAGATTTGATGGACTTTATGGCCCCAAATTATAATTTGTGATATTTTCGTAATGCCGTCAAGTGGAATTGGATATCAAACGTTCATATTGTAGGACAATTAACCTGTAGGATTCCAAATTGTAATATACGACAACTTCCTCTTGCTCCTGCAGGCATGGCTTGCCCTGATGGACCAAGCAGTAGTGGAGACAAATGCCTCCCAAATTATATGTAACCGTGAAGCGCAACATAGATATCTAACATGGAGAGCAGAGAAGGTGATTTATTATCTTTGCCAAGTTTTTTGTTACACACATTCCGCATCTGTTGTATGAATTCCTTGTGATTTATTATGATTGTGGAATAGATTTTCTTGTGAAGTCATCGTCCATCCCTTTGGTTTACTCTCAGCACTTAAAAAATCAGTGTTTTAGGTATGAAACACAAAGATAAATGAAGAAAAGAAACACAGGTATTTCCCCAGCGTGTGGTAGATTTATCGCTGGAAATGTTAGAAGATTATGAAATGAACATTTCCGCCAATGTGATCACTTTCATAATATTTATATTTGCATGCCACGAGGAAAACGGGCATTCAGAAAGGTTTAAGAATGATTTATGAAGAATTAGTCGTTGACTGTGATGCCAAAACTTGACAAAAGTTGAGTAGCGAAACCGAGCATTATACGGCTTGAATGATCTCCTAATCTGGTTGACTAAAGTTAGAGTTTAACTTTAATCCCCAATTATCTGTTTATGTGACTTATTTTGTTGAGGCAACATATGAAAGCAGGATCCCGGACACGCACTACTGAAAAAGTTGATTGGGGAGACACAAGCTAAGGTATTATTAGACATGAATGAGTTTGATTTTCTTACATCAGTGCAGTGCAGTTTCTTACGTAAAATCTAATCCGTAGGACTTGCTGGTGAACTTCCTCTTTAATGGAATCGATGAACTAGGAAGCAAAACTTTCCTCGATTACTTTCCAGAGTACGGCTGTGAGGATGGGACTGTGAACCAGAGTCGCAGTATGATAGGCAAGTCTTTTGAAAGTCGCCCCTGGGATACAAAAGGAGAATTTATTAGTAACACGCACTTTTGAAAGTTAGATTGTAACATTATTATCTTCGTATCTGTTCCGTTCGTCTTCCCTCTGTGGATTCTTTCCCTTCTTTTTTGTTCTTTCGGAATCCAGGTTTGTATATAATAGCATAACTTTTTCTAGATAGGCGATGGTAAGACGGAGTTATTGTTATGCAGTTGAGTTGGGAACTGCTACTCAGTTCAGTTTTGTTTATGCCCCTAGATCATGTAATTTGCCACCTCATGAATAAAACTTTATCTCGTCGCATTGCCATTTCACAAGTGACACAATGGCAAGAACGATATATTTTTGTGACGAGTTCGATACTTGGCTGTTGCTAGTTGCGTTCTGTGCTAGAGTGGTTTTGTTGCGGCAGGTGCATTGTAAAAGTTTATATAAATATTCTATAGTTGGTCCACAAAAGGAGAAGATTGCAAGAAAATGGTACCCAGAAACTCACGTATAAACCAAGATTCTCTAGTTTCAGTGTGGATGTTTAGAACATGAGATCACTTGTAGAGGACGCACGAGCGACTGATAAGCAAACGAAAAGGAACAAAATTTACACATCTTAATCGAAGTATTACACAGTAGTTATTTACACTATACAGACATTTGTATATGTTGTTTCCAAACGGTATCGTTGATATACATGAATGATCCAAATGAAATCCAAGAATATAGTCATTGAGCTCGGGCAGCTCTGAACAACTCCCGCCACTTTTGCTGATCACTTCCTGGGCCTTCTCCCTGCACAGTACAAGATTTTTCCGTTGGAAAGGAATTCCGAATTCCGAATTCCTCAAAGAATAACAACATGATAGGGTTAATTGGAATCCTTGATACTTCTATCACAGATGCAACACATCTCCAATAACACACGCCAGCAATATCAAGCGTGTTCCAACGTGCTCCAAATCGTGAAGGGTCAAAAGCAGTGTACTCTTATACACCGAGGGGAGAAAATAGAACAGAAACTGATTCCGGTCATCTCCCTCAATTCAAGTTCATTCCCGAAGACTTATTTTGTTGCCTCGTTATGTTCTATTCCTTATTCTAACAGCTACTTATTCGGCTTCAGGTGTTACTTTTCCTGACATCCAAACTTGAAGGGACACTTTCAGGATGTAAATCCTGGCGAGCTCATGGAAACAGGTGGCCTAGAAACCGCAACATCCCCATCCGGATGGAAAATTCACATTCCACTTGGGCTTCCATGATCATATGAGAGAGGTTCAAATTTCCCTAGAAACAATTAAGCAAGGACACCATTCACCTTTCAACACGCAACGTAGATTATCGAAACCTTAAATTTTCCTTCCAAAGTATCACAGATCAATTTACAGGCTTCCACTATTAGTTAGGTTAAGTATTAACGCGTGACCTTTCAATTCAGGTGCATTTCCTCTTTAGTTGTGGTCAGTAAATCTTCAGATATACTTCAAGACTGAAATGAAGTTTGAGTTCAAATGCCAAGGGATGTTTAAAATTGAGACCATACATGCATTACTATGTGATGACCCTCTTAACTTCTGCAATCATCTTTAGAAAATTACCTCGACCGAGTTGACTTCAAAAATTTGTCCTTCAGTACATTCTATGTCCAACGCCTGTATGCAAGCTTCAGCAACGACATGCCTGCTAACCTCTCCAACTAGCTTATCTCCTGGTTCCCATAAAAAAATATGAACCGATTAAAGAC
>JADOBS010300730.1:0-11090 GCA_015708375.1 Cydonia oblonga
GTACCTTGATCTGTTTTGTCTGTCAACTTTATTCTTTTGTATGCATTATGTTTATCCTGAACTAAAGGTTGCTAAACTTTTATTTATGAGTGTGTGTTGCTCGGTCTCCAACGATTGTTTATATTTTCCGAGGGTATAATGGGAGGAAAAATCCATTCAACCTCTACCAAATTGTAGGGAATCCAATTAAAATGCTTAAATGATTTTTTTCCAGCATGATAAATGTTTAAGGTTAAAAATAGTGGGTTTGAAATTATTTACAGAAAAGGGATGCTCGAGATGCAGCAATTGAAAACACGGCTGCAAGTCTCAGGTGTGGGAGTTCCACCCAGAGACTGGAACCCCAGGAGAGGTTCAACAAATTGAAGATGCTTGCAAGGATTTCTGGAACAACCGTTTCGAAAGGCAGCACAACTTGGACCTCCTCATGAGAATTCAGGTTCTTTCATCTGGGTTTTTCTTAATTTTTCAATTCATTGGTACTTTTTCTCAAGAAAGTGAATATTCTGCATATGGGTGGAAAAAGGGTATTTATTTATTTGTTTACTTACTGATATTTGAATGCAAACTGTTCAAATTATGGTTGTGGTGTTCAGGATCATAGAATTATGTATAAAATCAGTTAGAACTGTGCTCAATTTGATAATGCTGTTGAACAATGTGGTCAGGTTTTTCACAGTCTGAATGATGTTTTTCGTTCGTGTGATCTGTTTTTAAGATACTATGTTCTCCACTTGAGCTCTTTTAGTGTTTTTGTATAAAACTTATACTTCTCGGGGTGTTTTATCCATCCTTAGAATTAGTGTCCTCAAGCATGCCTAATTTGTTAAACCCTTTCCAATATAAGCGAAGAATTTTAGTTGTTTACGGCCAAATTGTGAGTTTTGACGTTAACATGTTTTGTAACACTACTTTCCAATTTTTATGAACGTGTTTTTCTTATTTCTGAAATGTAGTTTGTAAGGAGAATCCATTTGCCACTAATCTACCACAACTCAAAGTTAAAGATCAAGAAGTAGTGAAGGAAGAGGCAGTGACAACCACATTACAAAAAGGTCTCTCCGTTTCTATTCAACAATCGAAGCACATGGCGGACACTGGGCTGGGGATTCCCATGTTTCTGCTTCCTGGTTTGGTAATGGAGAAAAGTAGTAATCACCATGTACGTAATCCAGAAGATGAAGACACAAAGAATCTGTATATCATGGTTAAATATGAGAAAAGTTTTGACATTCCAAAAGATGGCTGCATATTCATTTCAGAACTTCACAACCTTTCTTCTTAGTGAAATGAATTAACCAAGATTGTTTTTTCTTTATTATTTGGTCCATTTGGTAATTGTTGAGTGACTAAGTATTACTTACCAATTGCAACAGATCATTGCACTTTCAATTACCGGAGGTCTGAATGCTGTGTTATGATGTGCATATATCTCTATAATCATCAAGTAATAATGGTTTTCATGAAATTAATGCTTTTTAAGAAAGCTTTCATTTCAGTATAGAAAAATGGATAAATTCACTGATGAATTGTTTTTGCAGACTGAAGGTGAGGGATGGGCTATGCATATTGAGGGGCCAAGTATCATGTTTGTAAACTATTTTGGTTCTTTGTTGAACATTAGGATGTATATAAATTTTGATATGGGTGAGAATATGTTTTAATATATTTCACACATTTAACACAGTTTTAAAAACCGCAGCATCGTGCGGACTCAATTTCTAGTACATATCGAAAAACCAAAGTTACTGTAATTTACCCAACCAAAAAATATTGAAACCGCACGTTAGTAAAAAATGGTTTTGTTTATGATGCGCCCTATTATCGATTCGAACGGTGAAATCGTAGCCCTAGGAATCAGTTTATTGCGTACGTATAACGGTTTGTGATGCTACCGACTTTTTCAGTTTAACATTTGCATTGTTCTTTCTGGACTTTTCTTTTCATTGGATAATGATATACAATGGTAGGAACTGTCTACATTTTAGCTCACCATTAAAAATCAACCCTGAAAAAAATTGTTCAAATCAGAAATTGTTTCACTGTCCGATTTACTTAGTAAAAATTTCATTTGTTTATTGGATAATGTTAGTTGACTAAACACTTTCGGCTTCAATTGACAGAGCTTATCTTTGAAAGATGACTTGGAAATAAACGATTTGATCATTATGTAATATTATAAAATGAAATCTTTGAAGAATCGCCTAGAAAATAAACAATTTGATCATCATGCAACATTATAAAATAAAAAAGAAAATGACAAAGTAGAATAAAAAGGTTCATATAAAAAAAAAAAATTGCTAGCATTCTTTTGAACATTCTTTTGGGGACCATGTTTTTCTCTGCTTTGCAGCAAATGCTTAATGAGTTGGACAGACTAGGGGAGAGGGTTAATCTTATGCAATCATTTTATTTTATAATGTAGATTTACTAATTCACTATCCCAATCCCAAATCCCAATTGATGGATAGTGGGACAGTGCTGCTGCCGGTGGGTGCCCTTACCATAATTACCTTCTTTTAGTTAGGAGGGTGTAATTAAATTAGGATTTGATAGAATTTTAAAATTCGAGGGTAATCAATTAGGATTTTTATTGAGGAGTTTAAAAGATTTTGAAATCATGTTATAGTCAAATTAGGATTTAAGAGAATTTTAAAAATATATTCAAATTCAGGGGTAGTCAATTAAGATTTAAAAAAAAAGAAAAACTAATGAAAATGACTTGAAAAGTTTTGTTTAATAAAAAACCATGTTATAAGTTTTAGTCTTTCTCCTTCATTTCCTTGGGTTTTGCAATTTTTTTCAAATGATGTGGTTGCAAACCTTCTTCTTTTTCTTTGAAACAAAAATATAGATCCTCATGCTATTTAATTTATATTTTTGTATTATTTCGTTGAAATGTGATTGTCGTTATTATTCATAGTGTATTCGAGGTACTGTTTTTCAATTTTTCTTCGCTAGTGAAGTTCATCATTTGTTTCTCTAGAAAAATATTTGAGATCTGCATGCTATTCAAAAATAACGACGGACACTATTTCTGGAATGTAAAAATAAACTGTTTCTGGAATCTAAGTCACTGTTTCTGGAATTTAAGTAATTGTTTCTGGAATTTAAGTCACTGTTTCTGGATTTTGGTTTTTTTCGACAGACATTGTTTTTAGAATGTAAAAATAAACTGTTTCTGGATTTTAAGTAACACTGTATCTAGAATCTAAGTCACTGTTTCTGGATGTTAAGTAACACTGTTTGTGGAATCTAAGTCATTGTTTCTAGAATCGAAGTCACTGTTTCTGGAATTTAAGTCACTGTTTCTGGATTTTGGTTCTTTTCGACAGACACTGTTTCTGGAATGTAAAAATAAATTGTTTCTAGATTTTAAGTAACACTGTTTATGGAATCTAAGTCGCTGTTTCTGGAATTTAAGTCACTGTTTCTGGATTTTGGTTCTTTTCTTTCCAGATACAATGCTTGTTTGTGCACGGCCCAAAGGGTTTGGTATGGTTGCTGCTCGTCGAAGCTAAACGGAAGGGAAGGCCGGATTTCGGCTGAAAAGTTGGATAAATTTTAAACGCACATAACTTTGTCAATACTCAACGAAATCGAGTGATTCAAAAACAAAAATCATAGTTCTCGAAGAGACAAAGAGAATGGTACCTCGCACGATGGCTATCGCCGTGGTTTTGCCGGAAAACGCCTCGAAATCCTCAGAGGTCGTCGGAAACTGGGTAAGATTCAAATGGATATAACTTCTTCAATACTCAACGAAAGTGAGTGATTCAAAAACGAAAATCGTAGTTCTTGAAGAGATGAAGAGAATGGTACCTTGCACGATGCCTAACTCACTGTGGTTTGGCCGAAAAAAGCCTCGAAATCCTCGGAGGTCGCCGAAAACTAGGTAAGATTCAAATGGATATAACTTCTTCAATATTCAACGAAATCGAGTGATTCAAAAACAAAAATCGTAGTTCTCGAAGAGACAAAGAGAGTGGTATCTTGCATGATGGCTAACCCATCATGGTTTGGCCGGAAAATACCTCGAAAGACTCGGAGGTCGCCAGAAATTGGGTAAGATTCAAATGGATATAACTTCTTCAATACTTAACGAAATAGGGTGATTCAAAAAGGAAAGTTGTAGTACTCAGCGAGATGAAGAGAAAGAGGAGGAGGAGGAAGAGGATGAGGGCCAAAGGAAAGCCCATAAGTAATCTGGTGGTCGAGCTGTTTGTTGGTTTGGTGGGTTTTACTTTGTTATAGGATGGTTTTCGGTTAAAAAAAAGTTATAGGATGGTTTTTGGTTAAAATAAACTTAGTTCAAGCCATTTTTATTAAAGCTCCCTTTAAAAAAATGTCCACACATGTCTAGGTGTAGTCAAAATACCATAGATTTGATCAAGAGGGATCAATGTTCCTCGAAAGGAGTGCGAAACGGGTCAACTAGGGTTAGGGTTTATGGGACGACGGCCTTCAATCTTAGTGATTTTTTTTTTTTTTTGTAGGTTAAGCACAGGTTCTTTCAATCTAGTCTATTAGTTTTGGAGTAGGTGATTGAGTTGGGGGTGGATCTCGTTAGAAGTTTTGAAGCAATTGAGTCTCTCTTGAAAAATAGAGGTTCAAAGGGGATAGGGTTTGTGGTTTGCTTGATGCGCAAGGGCTCTATAGTGAGGGTTGGCACTGCTATTACAGGTAAAGAGAACAATGTGGATATGGACGATTTAGGATCACGGTTTGGTGCCAAGTTACGGTTATCGGAGAAGGAGAGAGGGGTGTTACGATCGAGGGGAAGGCTATTGAAGGAGCCTTGCTTGGGTTCTAGTTCACTCTAGTACTGGAGATGTTCACGAAAAAGGATGTGTATGGAGAGTCTTTCATTGGTTGGTTACGTCTCTTTGGAGAGGACCAGAAGGGGTGTCTATAAGAAACTTGGGGGATAGACGTTTTCTGGCGAGGTTCGTTGGAGAATAAGATATGCAGCGTGTTCTAGAGGCAGACAAACCATATGGATGTTCAAGAATGACTTGGTGTTGGTTGCAAATGGCACGTTGCGAGGGAATGGTCGCTGGGAGTCACTTTCGCTTGGTATGTTTTGGGTTCAGGTTCACAATGTCCTGTCCCTGAGTATGACGTTAGCGATTGCACAATCTATTGGTGGTTTAATGGGCACAATTATGAAGGTGGATAATTCTGTCAGTAAGGATTGTATCGGTCGTTTTCTTAGAGTGAAAATCTGCTTTAACATCAGAGAACCATTGATGAGGGGTACGTTCGTAAGCTTTCCTGATGATGGCACAATGTGGGTGGATTTTAAATATGAATATATGCCCAAGTATTGCTAATATGTGGAGAATTGGGGCACTCTACTAAGGTTTGTAAAGAGCTAAATATGGAGGGAGTTCATATGGAGTCCGGAAATGAGCAGGAGGGGATGTATGCTTTCAAAGGACTGGATGCTAAATTTGATCTTAGAGGAAAACTTTTGGATTCTGGTTTCTGGAAATCGGGTTCCATGGTTTCAAATGAGGGACACATGAATCCAGGAAAGCCAAGATGGGAATGGTCTAGTGGGATGAAGGAGTGTAGGAGAGAAAGAAGGTCATCTGATTCAAACTGGAGGAAGCATTCTATTGGTCAACGGAAGGGTGAATCTCATAACATAATGGGAAATGAGGATATGAGTGATGAGGAACCAGTTGATACTACCGTGTCGCCTAGCAAGCCTCGAACAAAATTGCAGGGGGCTACCTATATTGGTAGCCTCTCAAAAACGAGAAGCCTCTAAAAAACGAGAAGAAAACAAATGGATAGGAAAAGAAGGCACGGAGGGCTAGAGATGAGGTGGAGGATGGATCGGACCAGGGGGAGTGGTTGCACTGGGGGTGGAGAATGTTGTACTTAAGACTTTGGAAGAAGGGCCCGATGCAAACATTGGAGTTCACACATCTCAGGAAAATGGACATGAGATTGATTTGAATGTGGCTGTGCATGTAGGTGGAGAAGACCATGTGAATATGGTAGAGAATGGATAGTCGGATTTAATGGTGGATGTGGACCCTATGCTCATTGCGAATCATTCAAATGATGATGATCCTTTGGACTTGGCTTCGATTATTGAGGCGGTGACTAGAGAGCAGAATGGTAAGAATAGGGTAATTTAGGAGGTGGTGGTGTGTGTGTAGAAGCTCGGAGTATTCATTCGAGAAAAATGCTGTTATTTTCTGAGGCAGAGGAGACCAGCCTTGAGGAGTCTCCCAGGGCATCATGAAGCTAATATGCTGGAACTATCAGGGGATCGGGGGTGACCTGATAGTTGATGATTTGTTGGAGGAAAATAGGCTCCACACCCCTGACATAGTGATTCTTCTGGAAACGAAAAATCAAAGCAATCGCTATGCCTATTTAAAAAGACGACCGGGGATGACATAGTGATTCTTCTGGAAACAAAAAATCGAAGCAATCACTACGCCTATTTAAAAAGATGAGTGGGGATGGATTTTATGCACGCTGTGGAACCGAAGGGTATTGGAGGCGGTATGCATTTTCTGGAGAGATTACAATCATGTGTTGTTAGTAAAATACTTGGATTTCTTTATCCAGATTGGTATTCGTGATAACTATACGGACAATAATTGGAGGTTGTTTGGTGTGTATGCTAGTACCGATGATAAGAAACGGAAAAAGTAATGGAGAATTTTTGTCACAATGCATTGAGGCAGCAGGGGAAAAATGCCTTGTTATTCGGGATTTTAACGATATCTTGTTCGACTCTGAGAGTGAGGGTGGAAATTACCGATTAGTGGCTAGTAGAAGGGACTTTAATGAGTTTGGCGTGATGAGGGCCCAATTCAACAGAGACTTGATCGTGGTCTTGCAACGGAAGGGTGGATTAAGGTGTATCCTGAAACTAAGGTTTGCCATGAGCTTTTGGAGGGTTCAGATCATGCTATGCTCATTTTGAAGACGGATGTCCCCCCACAACAAAGGAAGGGGCGGTTCGTATATGATCTAAGGTGGGGTAAGGAGGAAGAGTTTGTGATGTTGTGCAATCTAGGTGGAAGAGGGGGTTCGTTGGATCTCGTGCATTCCAAGTTGTGGAGAAATTGGGGGACGACAACATGGAAAAATTCAAAGCTGAAAATTGACGCTATGAAAAAAGAACTCCGTCTAGCTTATCATTCACCTTTGTTTGCTAGTGATGAGGTGAGGAAAAAGGAATGAGACTTAAAGAGGGCCATTAGAGAAGAGGAAGCTTATTGAAGATTGAAGTCTCGAACCCAATGGATTGAAGATGGGGATAAAAATACAAAATATTTTCATGCCCAAACAGCAAAGAGGAGGCGATGCAATAAAATATTGGGTTTGGAGGACAATTAGTGAGTTTGGTGTGAGGAGGTTGAAAAAGTGGATGAGATTGCTATTCAATATTTTCAAGAGTTATTCATTTCCGGTACTCCACAAAGAATTCTGGAAATAACAAGTTGTGTGGAGGCTAAGGTGACGAAGGAGGATAATGTAGAGTTGATAAAATCGATTTCGATGGAGGAGATTCAAAGAACGATGTTTCAAATTCTGGCAAGTAAGTCGCCTGGCCCGGACAGCTTTTCGGTGTTTCTTCCAGCAACATTGGGATGTGGTGGGTGATGATATCGTTAACATGGTGAAGTCCGTCTAGCACTCGGGAAAGTTATTGAGAAAAATGAATCATACGCATCTTGAGCTCATTCCGAAGGTGGCTAGTCCAAGGAAAATGACTCCGTTGAGACCTATCTCGCTGTGTAAAGGTGATTGCGAAGTTGATAACTAATCGATTAAAAAAGGTTATGTCCCACATCACTAGTATGAATCAATCAGCTTTTGTGGCAGGGAGACAAATTCAGGATAACATATTAGTGGTGCACGAGATATTACATTGTCTCAAGCAACAAAGTGATAGTGATGAGTCTTTAATGGTGATGAAATTGGATATGGCTTAAGGCGTATGACCGTGTTGAATGGCCATTTCTTTTTGTCATGATGTGAACATTAGGGTTTTCTGAGTTTTTGTGTCAAAGAATTGAAGAATGTATATCTACGGTGTCTTATAGTATTTTGATTAATGGGTCGTCCACAGGATTCATACAATTGCAACGGGAATTGCGGCAAGGAGATCCTATGTCCTTTTTTTTTGTTTTTAATTTGTGATGAAGGCCTTTCAGCTTTGTTACAACAGAGAGAGGAGATGGATGGTCTTCACGACATTAGGGCATCTGACGGAGGGTTGCCTATTTCGCATTTGTTTTTAGCCGATGATGCAGTTATTTTTTGTAAAGCTTCAGAAGGTGAAGCGTTTGAGGTTATGAATGTGTTATTGTGGGGTGTACAAATATCAGGGGAATGGATGACTTTGGGAAGTACCTAAGGTTATGTGTAGACTTTGATCATTCTAAACTGCGGTATTCGAGGAAGTGAGAGAGGTGCTAAATGGTCCGATTAATGGATGGGCCAAACAATTCCTTTCTTTAGCGGGGAAAGAGATTTTAATCAAGGTGGTAGCTATGGCCTTACCAAATTATGCGACGTTTTGTTTTAAACTACCGGTCAAATTGTGTAAAGATTTGGAGAGGCTGATTGCAAATTACCGGTGGCATGGAAATAAATGGACTAAGGGCATGCTTTGGATTTCTTGGGACAAAATGAAGAGAATGAAGAAAGTGGGTGGTTTGAGTTTTCGGGATCTCTTTTGTTTCAATCTTGCGTTTCTTGCTAAGATTGGCTAAAAGGTAATGATGTACCCCACCGCACTGCTGGCTCGTGTTCTCAAGGAAAAATACTTCCCGGATAGACCATTTATGGAGGCAAAACAAGGGAGGCGATCTTTGTGGGGTTGGAAAGGTATACTTCAGGGACGTCGTATTTTGGAGCGGGGGCTAAGATGGAGGTTGGAGATGGGCAGAGTATTAGGATTGTACATGATCCTTGGATTCCAAAGTTATGTACGTTCTGTATACGGTCTAGGCATGCGGAGATGCCGGTGATGGTAAGGGAGTTAATTGAGCATTCTACGGGATCATGGCAACAAGAGTTGGTACTTAACTATTTTGAAGAGGAGGAAGCAAAACTTATACTAGGGTTGCCAATTAGTTTAGATGGTTGTTTTGATAGACTAATTTGGCATTATTCTAGGCATGGAGAGTACATGGTCAGAAGTCGCTCTGGAGTGGCTATAGATCTTCAAGCGAATGGGGAATTGGGTAGGCAGGGTACGGGAATGGGAAGTAGGAGTATGGTGTCTGACTGTGTTTGGTAAGATGTATGGAGGCTAAGAGTGCCAAACAAACTGAAGTTTTTTATATGGAGTTGTTGCAACAATATTTTGGCGGTACGGAGGAATTTAGCCCGAAGGAGGATGCGAGTAGAGACGACATGCGTTTTGTATGGTTCATTTGAGGAAATGGATGAGCATATGTTCTTTGCGTGTGAATTAGGCCAGGTCTTTTGGTTTTACTGCCTTTACAGATTGATGTGGATGCCGTCAACGGGGTGGATTTTCTGGACAGTTGGAAGAAGATTGAAGCACAGTTTAAGGATGAAGTGGTAAGAGACGAGCTACTACAGGAAGTTGTTTTTGGCCTTTGGAGAATATGGAAATGTTGGAATGCATTGGCTTTTCAAAGGTACGTATAAAACTCCAAAGGATGTGATCGATTTATCACAAAGCCATATTCAAGAGTTTAGAGATGCCCAGCTGGAAAAACAAGGGAGAAGAAGCGATGCAGGAAATCTTCAACGTCGGTTTTTGCTGGGCAACAAGTTTGATGGAAACGTCCTAGTTTTGGGACTTTGAAAAATAACTGTGATAGGGCATGGCATGGGAAATCAATGTTAGGTGGATATGGGTGGGTGGTGCGAGATTTTGCGGGACTTTTGCAGATGGCTAGTGGGGTGGGAGGTGAGTTTTTCAATGATGCAGCTATGGTGGAAGCAGCTGCAATTCGTGCAGCTTTGGTGATGTGTAGGGACAAGCATTATGAGATGGTAGAGACGAAGTATGATGCTCTATCTCTTATCGACATGATTAATGAGGAATGCTCAATTGATGCAAACTTGGAATGCTTCATTTTTGATATTCAGAATTTGGTGTCTCGGATTAGGGAGGTGAAGTTTATGCATGTTCAGCGGAGTGGCAACCTCGCTGCCCATGCAGTGGCTTCCTATGCTACCTCGTGTGGTGGTTCGTTCCTGTGGCATGCTTACCGTCCTGAATTTCTTTTTAATATTCTTGAAGAAGATGTCAACATTTTTATTAGAATTTAATAAAGGTTAAATTACATAGTAGCCCCTCAGGTTCACTTTCACCCAGTGTTCCATGTATCCTCACTCCGGAGATATCGTAGTGATCCTTCTCATGTCATTTCTTATGTACCTATTCAGGTTAAGGAGAATCTCACTTATGAGGAGTACCACATTAAAATTATTGATCGGAGGGAGAAAGCTCTCTGCATCAAGACTATTTCATTGGTGCGTGTGTTATGGAACAATCATGGTGTTGAGGAATCAACTTGGGAACCAGAGGTTGAGATGCGGCAACATTATCCCCATCTATTTGACTCAGGTGTGTTAAGTTTAGGGGACTAAACTCTTTTTAAGGGGGGAAGGATGTGAAATCCCATCCCCGGAATTTCACCATTCATTACGTATCTCGTATTTTAAATTCGTATTTCGCGATTACGTTATCTTTATTAGTTAATTTTAATTCCGTTAATTTTAAGTTTAGTAATTGGTTAGTTAGCGAGTTGGAAGTTTCATAATCAATCTTTATCTTTCCTTGACCTTTTGAAGTTATAACTAGTGTTTTTAAATAGATCTCGAACCCACGAACGCATAGGTGAAAGCCATTTGTGAGTCTGAATTATAACGGTATAGTTACACACGTTTAAAGTTGTGAAACTTTAGGTTGTGGAAATTATTTAATTTCCACTTGAGGGTAAAAGGCCCAAATATATAATTGGGTTAAGGGAACCAGCTATTAGGAGTTAAAAAAAGGGGCCAATCCAATTATTAGAGGATGAGAAAAGACCAATAGGGAGAGTTAACATTTTCTTCCCTCCCCCCCCCCC
>JADOBS010300731.1:0-11091 GCA_015708375.1 Cydonia oblonga
CCACCAACTTTAATAGCTGAGATCGGGGGGTATCCAACAGTTAAAAAAGAAAAAAAGAAAAAAAAGAGAAGTCTCCACATGCAAGCTTCCTTGAAAACTCTTGAAAACCCTAGCTAGGAATATTATCATGAAGGAAAAGTACCAACTATTGGTTCTAGGGCTCAACAAACTAGAACTAACGATGACAGTACTACAAAACAAACACAGCACACCAAAATAATTACAAGAAACGAACAGTAACTATCTCGCACTATTATTGGAAAAAAAAACCACCAATCAGAAATGCACAGCCAATTTAAAATAGCACATAAAACACTGAAAATAAATTTCGAATCAAATAAAATATTAACCAAGGTAATCAACCTAACAATCACACCTCCAAACTTGGTTAATCCTACGCATCGGAAACAAATTAACCTAAAACCCTAAATAGCAGTAATAGTTATATCTTAAACCCCAATCAGCACTGGTTTTAGGGCAACCATGTCAAACCATGACACCAGACGAATAATCTTCCGAGGATCACAACCCCCCTACACAAAATCTATGAACCACCCAGCCCCAGTTGCCCAACAAATCAAACAGAAACCCTAGTCCAATAATCCAATTTAGACAAACTAGCTAAATTAGCTCTATCTTTACTAGTTAATCTAAACTTTACACCATGACCAATTCTACGCCGCCACCACCAATAATCTTCCTTAATTAACCATCCTAAACACAAGGATGAAAATCATCTGTTTTACCCAATAAGGGACGCCACCGACAAGAAGAGGGAGACTCTCCCAAAAACCCTAGAGCCATCTTTTTCTTATTTTTGCTTTAGAATTCACGTACAGTGTTAATATTGATTGTTGAGTTATGCATGAATATATTGTCCAAAAAAAGGGTTGTCTTATTAAATTCGCATAGGGTCTCCAAAATGTTAGAGATGGTCCTAACTCTAATTATATAACATCTAACGTGGTACATACATTAAAGCATTCGTCCCTCGACTTTAATCTAATTGAACTTTGCTTTCTGTATTGAACATGTCATAATACGGTAACACCTCCGTTAAAACTTATAGGGACGTCTCCAATCATATTGTCTAACGTGATACATACATTAAAACATTCATCCCTCAACTTTAATCTAATTGAACTTTGCTTTTTGTATTAAACATGTCATAATACAGTAACACCTCCGTTAAAACTTATATTCAAAGAGTTTAAACAAAAAAAATTGAGTGACGAAAATTTGATCATTGCAACATAGTGACAAAATTTATTAGTCATACATATTTAATTCATAGACAGAAAACTCTTTTACACTGCAGGGTTTAGGGTTTATCAATACTCTAATTCTATGTATCTAGCGGGATCCTCACAAAATCTAAAACCGATATTGTACGTAATCATTCATTAACTAAATCCAACCGATTGACCAAAAGTTGGAGAAAATTTTTATTATGACCGGAATACGAGTGGTATACTAAGGAGGGTGTAGTCAAAATAAACTAAGATTTTAAAGGATTTTAAAAATGATAGATTTTATAGGATTTAAGAGGATTAAAGACTCCTACAAAATTCATACGGATTTTAAAGAATTTGAATGGATTGTCGTGGATTGTCGTGGAATGATTTGAAATCCTAGGGGGTGAGGTTGGATTCTTTTTAGTCTTGGTTATATTTACATTTTGCTCTCAAATCTCACAAAATCCACAACTTATTGAAATCCTCCAAAATCTTAATTTTTTTAATACACTTATATTTGGATGGATTTTAAAATCTTTTAAAATCTTTTAATTGACTACTCCTAGATTTGAATGGATTCTAAAATCCTTTAAAATCTTTTAATTGACTATACTAGGATTTTAAAGTCTTTTAAAATCCTCTCAAATCCGAGTTTGACTACACCCCCATAAGTGTTTGTTCATAAGTTGTGAAAAATTTTATTTTTTAAGTTATTAATTTTTTGACACACATATCTCATTATTTGTATAGTGATACGTAATGTACAATCTCGTGTAACGATCAGAAGAATCTCTCCAAAAGTTGGACGACCGTGATTGCTAAGTCATCAAGTCCAAGCACCTACTCCTTCTCCACAGACAAAGACAGACAATCTCCCTGAGTCGTCAAGTCGTTTTCTTCTCCTCCCACAAGGAAACAGTTTCATCTTCCAAACCCCAACCACTTACCAGCCACCCTTGTGTTGAATTGGAATTTGGGTTAGGGTTTGAGAAAGATGATGATTCAGATCAATACACCGCTAGTGCTCTTGCCAACTCCGCCGCCGCAAGGGTGTTTAAGGACGGCTACTGTTCCAACAAGGGGGTATACTTTTGACACACATTTTGTAAAGTTTATTCTGTAATATATTTTAACAATTCAATCGTTAATCTTTTAGTTCTTCTCAAGGACCATCTTTACAAATCACTAAATACGGGGTCATATGACGGTTAGACTAATTGAGTGTATCTTTGTAGAATTGTATTCGTTAATTTTTTTTTCTACAAATGAATGTGTTAACAGCTTTGAGATTGTCGAATTTTTTGTAAGGATGATATATGAACGATGAATTGAAATATAGACCGTTTGGACCTTAAAAAAAGGTTACGAAATGAGAGCCACAAAAAACGTGTGTCAAAATGTATGTCTCAGGGTCATGTCCCTAAATTAATTTTCATGACTGCCACTTGTACAACAATCTACTAATATTTCTCATTATTTGTGAGAGATATTTTATTCAAATTTCAAGAATAATTTCTCAACCAATTTACTTACCCCACCACCTTAGTATAAATATATTATTAAATAAAAATTTAAAAAACATAAAATTTTCAGAGCAATAACCTTTTTATGGGTTGTTTTATTAACATACTACATTTTGTTCACACCTCATGTACTAAAAACACCCCACATTTACTTTTTAAATTAAAAATTATCTTAATCCACCCCACATAATTTCCTACACTACCCTTATACCCCCACAAGGAAATAATAAAGGTTGTTGCTGCCTTGTTGGGAGATTTATCCAATGTTAGAAACAATTGCTTTTGTCGAATTCTAGGAAATAAAATGCGCCTAGCTTCTAGTGTACTGCTATCTGTATAATTTAGCTGTTTTTGTTTGGTTCTTGCTCTACTCTCTGACTTGACCTCTTACATTTTTATTCTAGTTTGCTATGGGATTTCAAACTTCAGCTAGCTTTTCACTTCTTGAAGTCCCTCCTTTCAACCAAAAAAATGAGAAATGAAACTCTCATTTCCAAACATTCTTAACTACCAAATGTAATCAGTTTCTGATTCACAATTAATGATTATGCATTTATCAACATCAATATATTTCCCTTACGAAAAATGTCATGGGTTCCTTGCAACATTTGCGATTACGATCGCGTTTACACCCCCATCTTATGAAAATTATCTTTTAAAAAGTGATATCATAAATTGCAGAAAATATTTTCAAATTTGAACTCTTAGACTGCAACTTGAAAACAAGAAAAATCGATCTCAATATGTTCTTGAATTATTATTAGGTTTTGTTGTTAAAAGAACTTACAAAGTGTACTATTTAGGGCTTAAATAGTCATTTTATATCAAAATATATGATTTATTTATTATTAAATTTTATGTGGGGTGTAATCAACAAAATGTGAGGTGTTAATAAAAAAAAAACCCCTTTCTTTTATAATGACCTGATTACTCTCCAAAATCATCTACATATTTTCATTGAGAGATCTTAATTATTCTTATTTTTCCAATCGAATTAATGATATTAGCGGAGGGCTAACGGGTCTTGGCCCAGTGGGGCAGGGCAAGTCTAACCGTTTCAAGAACGGGTACAAATTTTATAAGCAATAAACGTCCATGTGTTACAGTCCTATTAGAATAGGAATGTGATTGTGTAAATCCTAGTAGATATGGGAATGTATCTTATATTTCTATTAGGAGTAGATTACCTATTAAATGTTGTAATCCTAAAGGGTAAGGAATTAACCTTCCCTACTACTATAAATAATGTGGTGGAATAACACACATCCACAATTACACATCCCTCTCTTCTATTGAATTGATCTACATAATTGTTCAGTAAATTATGTCTACAACACGTTATCAGCACGCTCTTGACGTTGCGCTAACAAGAGAGTTTTATCTTCAATCTGGGGAGTATTACGTTTTAATCATTCTTTTTATGATTAATTTATTATTTTATTGAATTGATCTACATGTTATTGATTCAATTTAATTTTTCTATGTTCAACGTGATACAACGCATTGGAGATGCAATTCCGGCTTTCAAAGAATGATCTTCTACAAATTCAAAGGCTTTTATTGTTTTTTGCCAATCAGGTACGCTTAAAATAAAGTAAGATATTTGAATCGACCATGAAGCATGAAAACATTCCCCATGATGCATGAACCCCCTATGTTTATATTTTCTTTCCGATATATATTGTATATGTTTATATATTTGTCAATACATATATTTGTTTCATGCAATACGCAATTATGCTATGTGGAATTTTTGAGTCAAAGAATTAAAATAAATTAGAAGTAATTAGGGTTTTCAAACCCTAGGAATGTCGAAAAAAAAATATTGGGTTTTTTTTATGGCATTTGACATTCGAACAAAGGCAGCAACCATTTGGGCTTGCTGAGTGCGAGATTGACCAGGCATGTGGCCTAGGAAGGTTTGTCAATTGGGCCTAAAGCCCCCGCTCGCCTCCAACTTGGTCTGCAGCGGCATGTTAGGCCCTGCCCTCGCGCCTATGGCCCAAACCAGCAGCCTTTATGGTGATGGGTTTGTCTGTGTCCTAGCCCGCCTACAACAAACTTGCTACTTGCTGGGCTTGCCTCGGAGTTTTGGCCTGCCTGGCAACAGCCTCTGTGCTACTGGGCTCGCATCACCTTGGCCTAAATTTCGAAGCCAGCTCACTGCTTAGCTTTGTTGCACTCCAATCCACACCTAGCTAAGGCTGAGGTGTCTTTCCTTCATAGCCCTATTGGGCTTGTTTTCCCCTGCTGCAAGCCTACAGTTTGCATACCTTTATAGGCTGTTTTGCAACCGTGATGGTCTGTATTTTTTTTTTTGTGCAAGGTCGTGTGTTGCAGCTAACCCAATGTGCTAGGTTGCATTCTTTTTTCGACCCAATGCTAATTTTTGGTATTCTAAATAATTTTAACCCGTATGTTATTTTTATTTTGCTTCTTCGATCGACCCCGAATGGTCTCAATCTATTGAATTAATTAAAAGTGACCTGCAGTCCATTAATCTGATAATAAATCCAAAATTATTGACCTGAATATCACTTTTGGACATTAACGATTCAATAATTTATTTCTCTTCTTTGAACCGTGACATACTTTCGCAGTAACGAAGCTCTCACACTTGAGTTCCTGAAGAAACTCAAATCACTAAATTTGATGCTTATGGATGATTCATTCCCATAAGCATCAATTACAATCTTGTTCCCTCTAAATTCAAGGGATTGTCGAACCGTCACAAGTTTGATTTCCTTTATTTGGACGTTTCTAATATAAACCACTTTATGTAGAGTACAAGACGTGAATCTCCACTTGACTATCAAGAAGCTGAGAAACATTAAAGCCCACAATGGCATGGAAGAGCTAAATAAGCCTCTACCATGATCTTCATTCGAAGACTTATGCCTAAAGCATTATCAATGGAAATACCTCATGAATGAGGATTCCATGGCTCTTTGGTTCGCTTCTACGGACTGTCTAATCATGAAAGAAATTGCCTAAAGCAAACCATGATTACGTCTATGAATGAGTACAATTCTGAAGTTTACAAATCCGATCGAATTTTGACTGGAGAATATTTTTCTCGTCATTCCATGTTTCTAACTCGCCCCTGAAGCAGCAGTGTAGAAAGCGGAAGTTTACCAAATTCTCAGATCTAATTACTACCACAAACGTGAGAGAAAGGTATAGACCCAATTCGGCTGGAGTCTACCTAATAGCTCGACCCAGTTCGGTCAAATCCTACCAAATGGTGATGCACTGCTTCGGCAGGGATACACCGAATGGCATATTCTCTCACAATCCAATTTCGAGTTTATTTTTACAACATATGGTAGAATCAGGGCCTGCCAAGGTGTGGCATCATGCCCGAAGCGTGATCCTTGGCACCTAAGACCTAAAACTTCAAGAATAAGGGATAATATTCCTGAACCTCAACCCTGCAGAATCTACTTCCGTATCGATGGAATAGATCATTGGTTATGCACATGTTCGTGCCCCTACCAATGTCGTTGAGGAGTACTATTCTAGTAGTCAATATGTGAGACTCATTTTGCTCCACCAAACATCGTTGGAAAAGAAAAATTTTGACATGGAGGGCCTTGTTGGCCGAATCCACCCTAGTAACTTTGTGAACATTTTTTCATGTTCTTGGATTCAAGCTTGGTGTATGTTTTACTTATGGATAATCTTATTGATATTGTCCTCGAATATGAGTTAATTGAATCATGTGTCCTAATACATGTGACCGATTCAATTAAACACGTGATTAGGTAGGAATGTGGGAAAGTTAGTTGTCTAGATGAATGCGTACTACGCACACTAACTTTACACCTAAATCACATCTCTAACAACGACTTCAAGTCTATCCAACCTGATTAAGAGCATTGTCATGCTCCTCGTTGGATGAATGGTACTGAATCACCATTTAAGGGACCTTAAATTCTCCCTGATGTTAAGTTTTTAAGGATATTCGAGATGGCAATGATCATAAATGAACCACCGAAGAAAATAGAGTGAAATATCTTTGCACCACCTCCAAAAATGAGCCTGAAGCTTCAAATTGGGGCCAATGGGTTGTCTCCCAACTGGGAATTCACACATGTAGCCGACCTGGAGCCTGGTGATTAAGCAG
Source organism: Cydonia oblonga (assembly GCA_015708375.1). Taxonomy (NCBI): domain Eukaryota; kingdom Viridiplantae; phylum Streptophyta; class Magnoliopsida; order Rosales; family Rosaceae; genus Cydonia; species Cydonia oblonga. Next base: position 6,885 of record JADOBS010300731.1, read on the forward strand.
TTTACTTGCTTTGGCATGACCTTTTGGGATACTTAGGTCGAACAATGATGCTACAATGCATCTCCTTATCTGAAGTAAGGATATTGTGCCTACAAGCACACTTTGCCAAGCATGCTCATTAGGGAAATTGATTTTCTAAATCATCCCTTGCAAAGATACGAAACCACTATCTTCTCGTAGTGGATTCAAGGGAATATATGTGGACTAATCGAACCAAAATACGGACCATATAAATACTTATGGTTTTGGTTGATGAATTGGCAAACCGGTCACATGTTTGTCCACACACATTACTGCTAAACCTCTTGGCCGATTAAGGGCTCACCACCTTACTTATCCCTTAAGGTCCAGGAGACTGGATAATGCCGGAGAGTTTACATCAATGGTTTTAGATAAAGTATTGCATGTATTTTGGGTTTATAGTTGAATATCGAATTCCCATGTTCACCCCAAATAGCCTCGCCTAGTGATCATAATGTGCAATTTAAATGATCGCCCGAATTTTGGTGAACGTACCAAATTTTTGGTTTCTGCCTAGGGCTATGCAATCTTGTATGCTATTATGTTGGTCCGCCTTGAGGCCCATTGCCACCCAACCTATATGACGTTACAGTTGGTTACTGGGTACGAACTTGAAGATTTTCGTATTTACGCATTTGGGTGTGCATTCCATGTGCCAAGTTGCGATGCTGCAATGTACCACCATGGGTCCTCAAAGAAGGATGTGTATCTTTTGTCGATCATGATTCTCCTTCACTCTAGCTTTCTTCGAGCCCTTGCATGCGATCTCTTTACTGCTCATTTACGGGTTGTCACTTTAATGAGACAGTCTTCCCGCCGTTAGGGGGAGATAAGAACGTCAACGTTCCTTGAGAACAACGCGAATTTGTGTGAACGTTGCCCACTATGTCTCATCTCGATCCCTATACTGCACAAGTGTGATAAGCAAGTGCGATGAATTCTAGCTTTCAAAATGTTGCTCCAGACACATTCCTCTGATATAGCTAAAGTGACGAGATCATATACCAGCTGCAAACATGCCTACATGGATAGACGTACTTAATGGACGTCGAGTCAACATCCCTGGGGGTGTGATGCCCCTATTGGACGGTTTGGTACATCGATGGATAGCCAATCAATCTGTCTTGGCCTGAAGCACGACAGATCACTTGGTTCGTAGGATTCACTTCCCTAGAAGAGGAAGATACGGCACAACAATGAATCTAAACTTGATCGCTGTCTTAAATCATTTCCATCTCATGAGATTAATCTGGATTACTCCCGAAACTTGAAGTTCTTGGTCCAGTATACTAGTTTGGATGAGCTAAATGGAATTGAAATGAGATTACCATCGATGATGTTTTCACTTATATGGTAGCGACCGACATAAATGAAAAGCGATGATATCGAACCATGTTCCGTTGATTAAGTGACAACGTAGAACTGATTAGACAACTGAAATTACAATCCAGGTCAAATTCCTTACCAAAGTGTATATTGGACCTGTTGTTCCTACACTGCCCAAGATAACTCTGTTATGTTACAAATGGGAAATGAAACGTTATGAGATGAATGAAATAGTGTGATATGATGGACACCTTACGGCGCAAGGTTTCTCTTAAACGTCCTGTGATTAATAGCAGCATTATGAAATGTGGTTAGTGTTTTCTCCATGGGGATATAGATACGGAGATTGACATGTAAGTTCCCGAAGAATTACATAGACTAGTTCAAATAGTTCCAAAACCACGGAACACCCTCTTAACTTGTTTGAGACGTTCACTTACAATCCGACAGATGTGGTATACCCGTCTAAGTGATTAATTGATCAATCAGGGATGAATTATGCCCTTGCGTGTTAAACTATGAAGTCTTATTCCAAATTGCTAAAGTTACAGTTTATGTTGTTGACACGAATCTTACTAAGACTCCAGAAGAGCTTGAGAAAACTGCCTCGCACCTGAAGATGGAATTTGAGATGAATGATCTTGGGAAAACTCATTTATGCCTTGATCTAAAGTTCAAGCGTTATTCTGACGGTACCTTGGTCTACCAGTCGAACTACACCCCGAATGTGTCACCTTTGAGTATACCCATGATCGTCCATACATTATATGCAAATGAGACCCTTAAAAGGGTTATGGAATCCAAAATTCCATATCTAAGTTCAACTTTGCGCTTCGTTGCACTTCGCTCATTGTATTTAGACAGGACATTTCCTTCGTTGTTGATCTTGGTAAAGATGCAACACCGTACCTACACGCAACCATTGAATTGGTATTAAAGACGTTCCCTGAAGGTACTACGAATTTGGATAAATCAAATCCCAACGCATCTTGAGCAGATCCAACCCCCTGATCCTTGAAATGATGTTTGCCTTGTTGTTATGCTGACGCAGGTTACTTATCAAACCCACATAAGGCATAAATCCTCAAATGGTTATGTCTTTACCGTTAGGGATATCGCAATATGTTGGAGGTCCACGATATGACCTTAGTTGAGAAATCTTAGAATCATTCCAAGACTCACCTCACTTCACTACGCCACAAGTGAGACATGGTTAGGAGTTCTTGTTGAGTATAATCGAAGTACTTGTTGTGTTTTCATCCATCGTTGAGTCTCAACGACGACCCATGAAGATTATGCCGCATGCATCAACCCGACCAAGCCGTGATACATCAACGAAGTCAATGCCAAGACATATTACGTCTACATCTACATCAGCAAAGCATTAGGAGATTGAAGTCATGCAAGCCGATCCCAAACAACCTTGCCGACCTCTACACGACGTCACTGCCGAAGTCAACCTTCCAGAAGCTTGTCCGAGGAATTGGTATGCCTAACTATCATATGCAATGCTTGTAGTTCTCATTTGGAAGTTATGTCAAACTCAAGGGGAGTATCCAGAAGTATACTCACTTGATCTTAATGTACTCTTTTTCCCTACGATTAGGAGCATTTTTCCTACTAGGTTTTAACGAGGCACCCATCCTGGGTTGATCATACCCTTGAGAGCTCTTCTACTTGCGTCCAAAAGACGTATAGTTTTGACTTAATGCAACTTCTCACGTTTCTCCTTAGACTATGGGTTTTTCCCCACCTTGGGTTTTACCATAGCGAGGTTTTGTGATTTTTACTTTTTATGCATTCTTCAGTTGATATGAGACTCGCATTCGCTCATTGTGCCAACGACTTCATCAACTGTACTTGCTTCATCACTGAAAACTTGATGCACCATTTACTTGAGTATTTACACACTCAAGGGGGAGTGTTGCAATCCTATTAGAATAGGAATGTGATTGTGTAAATCCTAGTAGATATGGGAATATATCTTATATTCCTATTATGAGTAGATTACCTATTAAATGTTGTAATCCTAAAGGGTAAGGAATTAACCTTCCCTACTACTATAAATAATGTGGTGGAATAACACACATCCACAATTACACATCTCTCTCTTCTTCTCTCTATGCCACACTCTCTCCCTCTCATTATGGCCTCTATAATTGTTCAGTAAATTATGTCTACAACACCATGTAACGGGTGGAGCGGGTCCATGTCATGATGATATACTCGGGTTGTGCTCAAGTTTTGTATCTCGTTTGGCTTTCCTAAAAGATAGAAGTGCTTCGTAAGATAAATAATAAAAAAGTTCCAAGAAAATTGCCGATTTAATCTCATGTAGAAGCTAGTAGTGATGCTGGGTAACTTGTATGTAGCCCAAGTAGGAAAGGAAAATCTTTGGCACCCAAGTAGAGAGCAAAATACCTATACCCTCTAGATTCTATGTTGGAATCACCACTTTAAGCATATTTTTCACTAATCATATCATCTAGCATGGTACATACATTAAAGTATTCGTGTCTCAATTTTAACCTAATTGAACTTTGCTTTCGATATTAAACATGTCATAATACAGTAGGGCCGTTTTTTAAGATTTCGGAGGCCTGTGCGAAATTTATAAAAGGGTCCTCCTTAAGATAATATTAAAAAAAAAGTAAAACAATGTATTGATGTTAGAAAACAATCACTTAAATCAAAATAAACTTTACCACTCACTGATTGCAAAGTTACAAATGTCATTAATTATAAGTAAAAAAAAACTACAAACATAACACTCGCTAGATAATCAAAAGCAATTCAATCCTAAACAATCAAACATGAGAAGAAGAAGCAAAAAAAAAAAAAAAAAAAAAAAACCCAAAAA
>JADOBS010300732.1:0-11096 GCA_015708375.1 Cydonia oblonga
ATATATATATATATATATATATATATATATAAAGGGCAAAGAATATTGTTTAAGCTGTCTCATATAAATGTTATATGTTTAAACGATAAGTCCAAGGAATATGTAATTGGGAGAATGTGATCTAAAGAAGTTAGATTCATGAGACCATTGTCTTTCATATACATATCCTAAGTGTTCCTGATCATAGGATTGCCAATTGGCCATTGATCATCTGTTTAGATCAGTATGTGCTATGTCTTCTTTTAGGGAGAGTGACTGGTCTCGAGTCAATGGTGTGACTGACATCAAGACAAGCATGTAGGTGCTCAATGGAGAATGAGTCCGCTGAACACGATCAACAAAGAGTTCTCATACTCATGTCACATGAGAACTCATGGTTGGGATAATGTAAAGTAGTCCTTTGACCTAAGGCATTATAGTTGTCTTGTGGTTAAGTCCTTGATCTTTGACTATATCAAAGTCACTCCATCAGAGGGTGTCCACAACATAGTTAGGGTCAAGCCACTTAGCCATAGAGGCAAGTGAATGCGCAACAAGGGATCTCTAACCTTCAAACCGTTTGAGGGAGAATACTCTATGATATGATTAAGAATCTCTCGCCAGAGTATGAATGAGATTTAGGAAGTCGTTCCAAATCACATTCAAGATAATCTTCTAAGTAAGAGAATCACATTGGATAGTAGATATGAAGAAACTATTAAACCAAACAATGTGGTCAAAAGTATTGTATTAGAGAAAGATCGTATTGCATTGCAATCCTAAGTCGAATAGGTTCTCCACCACAAAACCCTATTTTTTCAGTCAAAATTTTTTATGTTTGGGGCATTGACTTTTTGGGTCCTTTTCCTTCCTCACATGGTTTCAATTATATTTTACTTGCTGTGGATTATGTTTCGAAATGGGTGGAAGCAAGAGCCACCCGTACTAATGATTCCAAAGTGGTTGCAGATTTTATTAAAACTAACATATTTGCAAGGTTTGGAATGCCGCGAGTACTTATAAGTGATGGGGGCTCTCACTTTTGTAATCGGACCATTGAGGGACTACTTAAGAAGTATAATGTCACACATAAGGTTTCGACACCTTATTATCCCCAAACAAATGGCCAATCCAAAGTTTCCAACCGGGAAATCAATCAAATCTTGGAGAAGATAGTTGGACCAACTCGAAAGGATTGGAGCTTGTGTTTGAATGATGCATTGTGGGCATATCGCACTGCTTACAAAACACCAATTGGAATGTCGCATTTTCGGCTCATTTATGGGAAACCATGTCATCTTCCAGTTGAGTTGGAGCATCGTGCACATTGGGCAGTCAAGACTTTCAACATGAACATTGATGCCGCTGGACTTCATGGGAAGTTGCAATTGAATGAGCTTAAGGAAATTCAGAATGAAGCTTATGAGAACGCTCACATTTACAAAGAAAGAACAAAGGCTGCCCATGACAAGATGATTCAAAGTAAAACGTTTTCTATGGGGCAGAAAATGTTACTTTTCAACTCTCGCCTTCGTTTGTTTCCAGGTAAGTTGTGTTCTAAATGGATTGGTCATTTTGTTGTTACTAATGTTTTCCCTATGGTGCAGTCCAAATTCAATGCTTAAAGACAGGACATGAATTCAAAGTGAATGGACACCGTTTAAAGCCTTACTATGATTTGTTTGAGGAGCATGTCATGGAGGATGTACCCCTCCATGCTGTTGGTCCTAGTGAAGCTTAAAGGGAGGTATCGTTTGACCGGAAGACGTTAAAGCAAGCGTTTCTTGGGAGGCAACCCATGTGTTCAAATCAAGAGATGATGGAATCTTTAGCTCCTGCAACCAGATTTGCTCTCTCTTACCCTTCTCTTTATTGTTATTTTTTTACTTTGCCATGATAATCTTGTTAGCTAGTTGTCGTTTCTTGTGTTTTTGTTTAAGTTTGTTTTGAAACATTAAGGACAATGTTTGGTTTAATTGTGGGGGGTAAACAGATTGCTTTTCATGACTTAGCTTTGAATTTCACCACCTATCACTACTTATGTTGTTATTCACTGTTTTAAAGTGTTTTAGTGTGTGTCACATTACAAAAATTTGAAAAAAAAAAATCGAAAAAGTTTGAAAACAACAAAAAAAAGTCGTTTTTGTTGCTTGTTTGTGTCTTAGGGTACCTTCCAACACAATGATGAGGATTTGGTTTTTAACTGCATGACTGTTAATGAAAGTTACAAACATGGGTGGAAGTTTGATATGCTCTTTTGTTAATGCTTAGTTGTAGTTGTCATTTACGAATTCACATGTGATCACCAAAAAAAAAAAAAAATCAGTTTTTTGTAACATGCTTGAAGGAAGAAACTCAAACTAAGGCTACAACCCTATGAGACTTGAGCCTATTCTTTGTTTGGAGAGTTATTAATCTGTGATATTCTTGTTTTCTAAAGTCGTTGAATGATCTCATTATTTCTTTGCTTGGTTGCTACTTAGAATGCGTTTTCATCATTTTAGTTCCAAATACTAGAACTCATGCCCGTTTCATTCAAAGCATAAAATTGATTGCATAACAAATAACAAGATGTAGTTGTTTAGTTACCACCAGAGCCAAAAAGCCTTATCCATTGCATATGTATTGTAGGTTTAACCCCTTTGAGCCTTATTTAGCCTATTTTATTTGTTAGTCTGCATTATCCTTACCTAGTCTAGTATAGGAATATCCATACCCTTGTTCTTAAAGAATAGTGAAGCTTGACTTATTGAAAATTCCTTTTGATCTACGATTTGCAAAAAAACAAGTGTGGGGAAATGATTTGTTTTTTTGAATTCAATGAAGTAGTGCGTATTTTTCAAAGAAAAAAAAAACGTTGAAAAGAAAAGGGAAAAAAAATTGTTGAAAAGAAGTGAGAATGAGTTCTTAAGTGTTGGTTGTTGAATAAGGGTCCAAAAATGTGAATCTGACCCTAAAGTTGTACGAATCTTCCATTTGCGTTTAAAGTTGGCTGCTGCAATCAAAAGTTGAATTCTAAGTGTTGATTTCATTACTTTGCTTACTATCACTTTAGGAACCTTTGTTTATCCTTAACCTTTCTTTGTTAGTCAGTACCTTAGCCATGTTACAAACCTTGGACTTCTATCTTGATTGTTATGTGTTTCAATATGCGGAGTTTGAAATTGGTATGAGCATATGGAATCCTTGGTTCTCGCTTCTAAGTAGTGGCATTCCGTTCATGAGATCATATAATGTTTGTATTAATAATTCCAGAAAGTGCCTTATTTGTTATGACATATGTGAGTGCTAATCTACATGTTTACATCAATCTTCTCACATATACTTAGTATAGGGAGTGTAGTCAGAAATTCTGTGTGAAAATAGAGAGTATATCCAGTGAGGAATTGAGGGAATTCTCTAAGGCATGTTACTATTTTCAAATGTTGTTTTAATTGATTAAATGCGAGCTAGTGACTGAGTATTGTGGTTAAGTATAAGCTCAAGAGTAAGGATGGCTAAAATGTATGTGAGTAGTGATTTTTAACATGTCATATTCCATTGGAAATCCCTGAGGCAATTATTGGAAGGTTTAGGTTTTGTTTTGTTTTCTTTGTTTTGCTCAGGGACTAGCAAAAGCTAAGTGTGGGGGAATTTGATAGGAGCATATTTATGCAACTTTGTTATCTTATTTCTTTTCATTTACTTAGTTAATTTCCATTTACTTTGGTAATTTATGTTATTTTCGTATTATTGTAGGTCCAATTGGTAAGGATGACAATAAAAGACCATATGGAGCAATTTGGAGCAGTTTTGGACTTGGAATGGATAGCATGCTTGGAGAACGAGTGGGCTAGACCTTTTTGATGATTAGAAGGTGTTTAAAATGTGTAAGACATGTGCCAAGATTTGGAGCAATCAAAATTGAAGCTTGGAAGACAAGGATTGGAGCAATCAGATTTTGTTGTGTTATCTATGTGCCTATTGCACTGCCACAACATACTTAAATGAGGTATCATCGCGGATTGGGCATTGATGTTGAACATCATCTATCATTCAATGTTTAGAACCCTTGACTGGGGATATGTTTACCACGTGGTTTGCGGACTATCATTTTGATAAGACAATTTTCTCGCCATTAGGGGGAGAAAATAACATCGTTACAGAAGAATGATGAGAAAATATCATTCCAAAAGAATGATAAGAAAAGACCGTTCTAGAAGAACGAAGAGAATTTGTCTTATTTTGATTCACGAAGCAATCAATGAGAAAATGAAGTAAGAATAATTAAATGATGCAATGATGTGTTAATCAAATGCCAGATGCATTTAATGATGCAATGAAAGTGATAAAATCACATATACTTGCTGCAAATGGGCCTACAAGAATTGTTGTCCCTGTTGGACAAAAATAATGATGCAGTAAATGATTTATCTGTTGCACGCCTGAAGCGTGGCAGATTCTTAGACTAAAAAAGATTAAGTCTTTCAAAAAAAGAAGAATATGGCACTACTGAACTATTGCATTCTCGTAGCATAACTATTACATGCCAGAAGCATGACAAACGCTGCATGGATACACGTCCCAGAAAGGACAATCTGTGGACATGGGAATGTTGATGTCTCATGCATGAAGCATGATAGACATATAGGTTCCAATGACTCAACTCCCGAAGTGGAGATTAAAATCCAAGCTCTATAACGCTCAAGAGGAGGTTATGATTTGCATTCTCTAAACTATGACTATCCTAGAAGAGATAGTGTAATGCCCTTTAAGAGGCAATGGATGCCCAAAAGCTTTTATGCATGTGCATGCACATGAGAATATGGGATCACAGATTGATGATAACCAATGGTAATGTTGGTTTTTACAAGTGGCTACTAAATTCATCGATAAGCTGTATTGATATTGAGTCCCATTCTTTTTCCGTCAACAAAATTATTGGCCAAAATGGAGAAAGGCAATTCCATTACAATTTTGTAGAAACGTGGAAAAATAGACCTATATACTTGAATACATTACAAAAAGCTAAAGGATGTTGAACCTAGAAGGTTACATATGGGCATTTGTAATATAGTGAAATACACTCACATGATATGACACAAGGTTGTAAACAAGTTCATATGAATGGAGAATTATATACGAAGGGTTGTAAGTCGCCCACATCATATCTCCATAAGTAAATCCCTTAAGTATACATAGAAGCAAGTTGCTCTGTATATATTCCAAAGGAAAATGTGTCATGAAGTGTAGAAAATTCCTGAAGGATTCAGATTACTTGAAGTAAGCCCTGGAAGGGTAAAATATAAATTATGTTCTCAATACCAATTAATGGTATAAATTGCCTTAATGAGTACAATCATTATCATATTGTTGCAACATACTAAAATCTCTTGCAAGAGTCAATAATATTAGATTGAGACTCCTAAAGAGTCTAGAAAGTTTATAAAGTGTTAAGAGAGAGATTGTCTCAAGCTGCAGAATCGAACAATATGCCAACACGAATCTTATCCATGATGTTTATGATATTAAAGAATCATATGGATTGAAGATTATGAGTTGAATACTCAAATGATTTAGACACTAAGAATGATCATTTATCTTTGCGAGGGTAAAGATAAATTGATATTTGGTCCAGAAGTACCACATCTTAGTGAAGTATATGCTTTAATTTATTTAGCACAATACACTGAATGAAATAAAGCTTATATATTAATATCTCCGAGAAATTACATACACATGAGTTAAAACAAACAAACAAAAAGGAACATTCACACAATGGTTGCTCATGTGAAGCCTCAGTACTAGGAAGTACCCCAGAAGGGGGAGACACCAGAGGTTGATTATTTGGAGCCTCAGTACTTGGTGGAACTCCAGACGGCTGAGACAATGAGTGCCTTTCGAATAAAGCCTCGAATAAAGCCTGGAACCTCTGGTTATGTTATTCCTCATCATGGAGTCTCCAACTGTAAGAGGGCCATTAGAAGATGAGAATGACAGGCGCCATATATTATCCTGATGCGACTTGTCGGTATCCCTCCCGAGACTCAAATCTAAACAAAGGTTAGATGGGTAAGCCATTTTCAGAAAATGATGAAGTAGAAGGTCAGATAAATTAAAATCTCAGAAATACAACAGAGACAATTTTCACAGGTGTGAAATCTTCAAAGTGCAATTTGAATACAATCGATACCTCTATAAAAGAAGAGGCAACGTGGCCACCTGTTCAGAAATTGAAGAAACACTGTTCTCCAAATTTCAAAAGCCGGATTTCCCTGCATAAAGTCAATCAACATTTTTCAGATGCAATTTCAGCTTTTCAGATATCACATGCAACTTTGTCAAAAGATCTCTGACAAAGTTGAAAACGCATGAATTTCACTATTCCAACTACAACACTGTTGCCGACAAGCGTGGATGACAAAACCACATCCACACCACTACCTGCTTTTAAAAATTCCTATATATGTCGACTTTCATCCTCTATGGCAAGGCACACATCCAAAATGCCTAACTCACTCTCCTTGCCGAAAATGCATTTGCAACCAAACCTCTTAACATACTCAGTTTTCTTCCTCTCCAAAAGAATACCTCTTCAAACAAGTCCCTAAAAATGCCAAACTCATTTCCTTAGCAAGAAACCCTTTTTTGATCAAAAAGGTTTACACCAACACCAAAATCTTCTACTTTTTCCTTCAAGAGCAAAAGTATCTTATATCATCGGGGACGAAAGCAAGAGTGTCTCATATCATGCAATCTCCCTGTCTTTTCCTTTGCTCTTGCTCTTACCTGCAAGACAAGGAGAAAGAAAGCAAACAATCGGAACCTGAAATCAAATTTCCAATCAGGAACCGACTGCCTGGAACCTTTCCTGATTTCTTACCTAGCATTGCTCTCAAGTAACCATCTTCTCTTGCAGTATTTGTCACCAAGAAGTGATGGACCATCCAAATGCAAAGGTTGCGCACCATTTCTACTATGCAAGAGACTGAAGCAGAATGATCAACGATGAGCCCATGGTATCCAAAGGGAGAGGGTGGTTGACAGAGTGATTGAAAGGCCATGCCTTGTCGGCCCTTCAAGAAACCTTCCAACCCAGTTCAAGATCAAGCTGTGGAAAGTCAACAACAAGTAAAACAAGTGAAAAAGGTATATCATCTTGGGGGGAGGGGGGGAACTCATCAGGGGGAGCACCCAAAATGGATTAAGATTTTAAGGCTTTCCAAAAGAAGATGCCACATTTGCCTGGGAAAACTAGAAAACATACCACTTCTACCTGGGGACAGATAAGGCAAGTGAAAATGATTGGAGTGGTAGCCAGCAGCGGCATCACATCTTATGGCTGTCCAAGGGGGAGTGTTGTAAATATAAGGGATGTCCACGCTGGCCACTAATCCACTAAGCTACAAGTGGGAATAAGGGCTATTTTCACTGTTTGCCGAAGCTTGCCTCATACGACTCCTATTTTCTATATAAATACAAACTTCATACAACATCAAAGAGACAAGTTCACGGAAGAGGAAGACAGAGAAAAGAGGAAGAGGAATGGAAATAATAGAGAGAGTTATTTTTGTACTCCTATTATTCTAAATTATAATGAAAGCACCACTGCTGCCCCGAGGATGTACTCCAGTCACACTGACCGTAGAGAAACCTCTTAAATTTTGTGTCTTGTTTATTTATTCCACTGCACACACCGTCGATAACTAATGTCAGAGATTGTCATGGCAGCCATGACTGGTCTTGGTGCTCCAAAAATTCCAACCCTACAAATTAATTTCCCAGCCAGATTCGCTTCAGATAATTTAGAGCTTCCTGGCCAAGGATGAACAAATATGAAGTTCAAAACTATACAACAATATTTATGGATATAGACACCAATAGGGACGGAAGCTTCACTCGTGATGAGGCACCACTAGCACAAAAAAACTACTTGCGTGACAGAATTTTGCAAAGCAAATTCCATCACACAATGAAACCTTGCACAACGATGAGCAGACCTTCGTCGTGTAAGGGTAGTGAACTTTGCTCGACAGAGAACTTAGTCACACAAAAGCTTTTGCACGACGACTTTAAACATGTTTGTCACGCAAAGCCAACAAAAAATGCTTTGTCGCACAAAGCTTGTTCATTATCTTGGGCAAAACATTCAACGCTTTGGAAACCGAGGAACACTTGTGCTACAAAGGCTTCGTCACGCAAGTTACAATCAGTTTTCAGTCATAGCATTCAATGCATGTGAATCAACAGAAACAGAAACTATTTAGTGAGGTATTTGCACGACAAACCCTTCGTCGCGCAAAGGCCATATCCTTTATATATATATATATGCGCTTCTCCTCTCCTTTTTCTTCACAATTTTGTTCTCTTTATTCTTCATAATTCTGTTCATGTTGAGATGGAGGATAAAAACAAGGATGATAACGTGACCGACGCCGACCCGAATAATTTGATGCATCATTTTCAATTCGCGCATGCGATTTCTGTAGCCACGGGGAATAATTGTCCTATTGCGGAGTGGCGTTCTTAGAAAGATGTGTCGGAGAATGCGAAGAAGGTAGTGAGGGATGAATTATTAGTAAGTATACTGTTGATGGATCAATAATTAATTTTGTGAAATTTTGTGTTATATGTTAGAATTAATTATTTGCATATATATGTAACAGTGTAAGTACTCTTGATGATGATATGAACGAACATTTGATGAAGCTGATGGAGGATGCGTTATAGGGAGGTGACAATAGGTGGCATTATGAAGTCCAACAGAATGGAGGACCATCAAAATAGTAGTTTTAAATTTATGTTTTGTATGACAATATTTAAATTTAAGGTATTTTATATAAGTTATGTATTTCGACTTAATTATGTTTTAATTCATGTTTGGTTATTTAAATAATTGAACGGAGTAAAATATCAATTTATTTAAGGTATTAATTGAATGGAATATAATATAATTTATTTAAGGTATTAATGATTTAGTGTATTAAGTGAATGGAATATAATATTAATTTATATAAGGTATTAATTATTTAATGTATTAATTGAATGGAATATAATATCAATTTGTTTAAGGTTTATTTTTAGAATACATATTATAATTGAAAATTTGTTGGTAATTATAAAGTTTACATAAACATAGATCTATGTTTACGTAAACTTTATGATTACAATAAGTTCGCTGCAAAAACCTTTGCGCGACAAAGGTTTCGTCGCTCAAGGGCGATCTGTTATTGGTCAACGTATTTGGTGCATATGAATCAAAGAAATAAATATTGTATTTACTGCATGTGTTTGCGCGACAAAATTTTCGTCGCGCAAAGTCCCTAACCTTCCTATAAATATGCGCTTCTGCTGTCCTTATTCTTCACAATTCGTTTCAAAAACGCTTTGCAATTTTGACGATTATAATCAATTCGTTCTTTGAGTGTTGGTATAATGGGCGACAAAGATGCACGTTCATCAAAGGCAACAGATGGAGAAGGTTCTGGAAAAGGTTTGCGTTGAAATTTTTGCATTTTGTATAAAGTTTTTATTTAACTTTAGTATTATGAAATTATATTTTGTTGATAGAAAAAAAGAAAAAAAGTTGCGGTACGAGTCCGACACACATACAGGAAGAGCCGTTCCCGAATCACTACAGACGAAATAATAGGGGTTGTGAAGTCAGATAAGCACGCCATCTTTTCGTCCGACGTAGGAGCAATGGTGCGTACCAAATGTGTTGCGGATTAGGAGTTTTGGAGAGCCATCCCCGAGGAGTTGAACATGCACATGATGAGTTAGTTGTATGTGCTAATTTCATTAATTAAATAATAAGTATGTTTGGTTAAATATAAAATAATAGTGAGATTTTAATTTATTAATTTTTGCATGACAGGCCAATTGGGACATTGACAAAAGTGACCCAAATCTGATGAAGGTTATCGACAATGTGTTCAAGTCGAGATTCTGGGATTGGAAGTTTGATAATGAACGCGCTGCAACACTACAGCAAGAACAAGAAGTACCGGCGGATGAGTAGAATAGGATTTCTTGTTTTAATAGTATTGCTTATTTAATAATTATATATGAATTTTAAGTTTTTTTAGTATGAAATGTTTTTATTAAATATGTACTTAACGTTTATTATGAATGGAATTAAATATGCACAAATGGAATTAAATATGTATGTGGTTTGAAAAAAATATGTAAGTGGTTTGATAATGGAAAAATGTTGTCAATATCCCCCAAAATAAAAAAATAAAAAAAACACACGCGTGATGAACCATTGTTTGTTGCGCAATGGGTTTAAAAAAACCCGGGAAAGTCAAAGGCGCTCAAAAGGTTAGAGGTCACGTACGTCAATGTCCCCCAAAAAAAAAAGGGGCGACAAACAATTGTTCGTCAAGCAATGGGTAAAAAATCCCAAGAAATCGTAGTCCAATGGCGTCAAAAATGTTGAAGCCCAAGGTTTTGCACGACGATGGTTGCGTCACGCAAAAGTTCTTCACTTTACTGAACTTAACCAGATTGCAGGAAGGCAGAAGGTGCAAAACATTTGCAGCAACTACCTTCCTCTGGTGCAATTTCCAACAGATTGAGGTATCATTTTTCTTAACTAAGTTATCTAAATTAATTTTCATTCATTTAAATTGTGTTGTATGTAGTTTATAGGTGTTGTGAGTTTATGTATTTGTATGCAACCATTTTTGTATGGATTTACAAAAAATGGTTTGCAATGTTCATATGACACGCCCCAAACCCGACATCCAAGAGACACCGAGGTGGTCACGTGCTGGCCGACACCCAGGGGTGACGAAAGCCATTTAATTTAAGCAAAAATGGAGAAGAAAAACTAAACATACAACTTCTAACCATTTAATAATAATAACAATACAAATAAGTTCAGAGCATACGTCTATTACAGAGTATCAACAGAAATTAAAAAATAGAGAGTGCTATTACAATAGATGTCGAAGCGGAGAGAATATAGCACAGAATCACTGGTAGGGAAATGCCTCGTAGCTTATGCTGTAACCCTCGTTCTCAGATCCTGAAGGGGGTGCAAAACAAAGGTGAGTGGACCAAGTTCATATATAAATATAATACAAAACAGTTATTAACATACTAACCCCCAGGTTTTATGAAAACATAAATAA
>JADOBS010300733.1:0-11096 GCA_015708375.1 Cydonia oblonga
TCTAGTACTTAATATATATATATATATATATATATATATATATATTGTTCTTCTTCCGCGGGACATTTTAAGGGCCAGGATCAATAGCCTGCAACTCTTTTTGAGATTGGAAGTGCAGTCTCTCCTCAATTACCAATATAAATTATTTTGTTCTTAATTTTCTTGAATTTGACTTTTCAGAAGAGAGTAGGAAATTACGGAATGACAACTGTTACAATTATTATTAATTTGATCTATATATTCAATTTCTTCAATAGAGCAAGCATGAAGTCTTTGACTTTTTCTCAGTTTTTTTATTCTTTCAACCTAAAAATATCAATCTTATTTTAAAAAATAAGGGTTTAATTAATAACAAGCTATACCCAAATACAAATTACACATAAAAGAGGACCAGGAATACTGATTTTGCAAGCACTTCCTAATTTTATTGGTAAAATTATGACGCTTACTGCAGAATATTTAGATTTTTTATGATCTAAATTCCAAATTAAGCATTAATCGAGGTCAATGTTCATGTAATAAACACAAATACAAAATTCACACCTCATGCAAAACTGCAACCATCCCTGTACGTAAACGTAACAGTAGTCGTACACTTAAACTTTTCCTTCAAACAAAACCCATAAAAAATATAAATCAGAATATGCTTTTGAGAATTTTGAAGAAACCTTTCAGGAAAATTTCATAAATATATTATCTTGGTATCAGCCGTATGATCCAAATGCTGCTTGCTGCCTCAATTATCGTTCCAGAATTCTGAATCTTCTAGTTGCTTTGCCTCCACTCAACTTCATAACCAAGGAGAAGACCTTTATTACGTCAAGCAATACTTCATTTTGCACAATCGTGCTGGTTTTCGGTTAATCTAAACTTCTGATTAGCATCAAAATGCAGATATATGTCTATATATTCCATATTTTACTTAATCAATTGAAGGTTTCATTTCAAAGTGCTCTCTCTCGCTCTTTCTCTGAAAAACTATATACGTGATGATTGATGAAGATCATTTTTGTTACAAGCGCACATCGAACAAACATTGCCAAAAGCGTTTTTGATAGTTCAAGTGTTTTCAGTCATTCATATAACACCACCGATTAAACTAGTACAAGTCTACAGCGGAGAAATCATGTTAGCCTTTACAAAAATTTGGAGGTGCCAAAGTCTATCTAGTACTACGAAGCCCGGTTGGTTTTCAGTAAGAAATTATCGAAAAAAGCCGATTCCGGTGAAATGGGAAAAGCCCAAGATTGGATGGACCAAGTTGAACTTTGATGGATCTTCAAAGGGCAAAACAGGAAAAGCAAGCATTGGAGGGGTCTTTAGGGAACCACAAGGTAGAATTCTTGCTAGGGTTTGCTGAGTCCATTGGAGAAGCCAACAGCACCATTGCTGAGTTGGCAGCCCTAAAAAGAGGCCTCGAGTTGGTGTTAGAAAATGGCTTTAGAGACGTGTGGCTTGAAGGAGATGCCAAGGCATTGCTCGATATTATTGTGAAAAAAAAAGAACGAAAGATTTTAAATGTGCAGAAGTTCAAAGGCAAGTTAGCGATGTGAATTCGATTTTGCCAAAACTCAACGGTTGCATTGTGAGTCACGTTTATAGGGAAGGCAATCGAGCCGCGGATAAATTTGCTCAAATTGGACATCAGCTAGAGGAGCCTAGGATCTGGTGGAACGTTCCTCCTGATGAAGTTGTAGCCATTGTGCATGAAGATGCAGAAGGCAAGCTTGTCCTCCGCAGAAGATGATATGCAGATACTCTTCATGCAGGATGCATGTATATAATGTTGACACGAGGAAAAACATATTTACTAATTATATCGTAAATTGTCTGAATCTCAAGACGTTCATCAAACCAAATTGTATATATACTTTATATCAATTTGTATTTTTCAAATGAAACAAAAAAAGATAGTTTAATGAAGGCATTATTCTGTTTTAAATTAGGTTCAAATGAGCTATATAATTAACTAGAAAGCTATGTACAGCATGCTACTTGGGGAAATAGCAGTATCTTGGTATGGAACCCACGTGTTTTTTCTAGGAGCACTATGCAGGCTTTCTTTTCCTTGTTATCAACTTCATAATTCTTCCAAATGACCATAAAAACGTGTAAAAAGATAATGCCAATGCCATTTTCCAGGAAACGGACCATGCAAAGCTGCATCTGTCTGGACAAAGCGATAGTTTAAATTGCTCTCGTCTACAGAAGATAAGGAGTAATATTAAGTGCATGCTAAATTAATTCATAATGAATTAAACTTTGAACGAACAAAATTAACATCTGAATTATAATGCAATGATATATGTAGCATGCGTATTTTTTATAAACCATGTTGTTTCTCATGATTGCTCATGAAAGTGAAGGAAGTTTACATGCTGCATAATATCAGACAAATTCAATTAAAATAACTATAAAAAAACTAGAATTAGTCGGATGCAGCATTGCAAGTTTGCAGCTGCATTGCATGGCAATCAGAAGAGGAAAAGCCAGAAAAACAAAAGATAATCCAAAGTTGCAGCAAATTAACCCAAAAATAAAATATATACAGCACATTAAATTTGGACATACTAAAAACTGAACTATATACACACACTCTAAAAAACTGAAAAGCATTTGAATTGCCACATCAATTTATCAAATTCCAAACTTTGAATTCAGAGCTCCAATCACATGCAACACAACCTATCAATCAAAGCTGCATAAAAAGTACCCCAAATTTTCAAATTGAAAAAGGTACTGAGAAAAACCGAATAAAAACCTACGATGTATGGACACGAACACAACAATACAACATGATTCAGGGAATACAACACAACACGAGAGTACGAAGAGATATCATCGTGTCCATGCATCGTAAAAACCAATTGCAGCCAAATTTAGTAAACTGTCACTGAACCAGCCTCCTATCGAACCAAATTCATAACAGTAAACAAAAAAAATAAAAATAAAAATCTTTTTGCAAAATATGAGGATTCAGTGCAGCAGCGGAGCTGCAGAGTTGGAACCTGACCAGATTATCTTGGATGTTGATTTCTTGAATCGGACCTGATTCACGATTTCGAGACCAAATGGGACTCCTTCTTCCCCTGTAATTACGGAATATGCCCCTCGAAACTCAATCTTTTAGATTAAGCTCCGTCTGTTTCTTTCAATAAATACGAAAAAAGTAGAATTCCCAAAACCCCTAAAAAATAATCCCTTTCCTTTCTCAAAAGTCCCTTGCTTTGTCTCTCTTTTCTCAGGCGCGAGAGTTTTCCCGAGAAAATTAGATATTTTCCGGGAAAATCAGATCAATTTTGTGGAATGGGCGAGGAGGGTGCGCTGCCGGACCATCTGCGGTGCGGCCGGACCGACGGCCGGAAATGGCGGTGCAAGCGGAGAGTCATGGACGACATGAAGCTCTGCGAGATTCACTATCTCCAAGGCCGTCACCGGCAGTTCAGAGAGAAAGTCCCCGAGTCACTCAAGCTCCAGAGGACGCCCAAAAACGCGGGGGACAAAGATCAAAACGGCAGCGGAAACGGCGGCGGTGTCAAAATTAGGGCACGGAAAGTGGAGAATTTGGTGAAGCTGCTGAAGCGGAAGCGATCCGACGAGGCGGTGAAGAATTGCAAGAAGAAGAAGCGGAAGGTGAAGTTGAAGAAGAGCGAGTTGAATTTGGAGCTCATACGGATGGTGCTGAGGAGGGAGGTCGAGAAGCGGAACCAGACGACGACCAAGAAGAAGAAGGTTGTGGAGGAGGAGAGTGAGGATGGTGATGAAGACGACGATGACGGCGGCCGTGATCTCACCAGAGACTTGCCCAATGGCCGAATGGCAATCTCTTCATCTTCCTCGCAGTCGCCGAGGCTTCGGTCCGGCAATGCAGGTTCAAATTCGTCTTCTAATGGGAAGGTCGGGGCTGATTTGCCTCCAGTTGCTACGCGGCGGAGGTGCTTTCGGTCAAAGAACATCGAGCCAATTCCTGCTGGCACATTGCAGGTGAGCTGAATGACTGAAAGAAACAATTATGGTCATCTGGTTTTTGAAATTTTTATTCTTTTGGTTTAGGTTCTGCCATATAATGTGGGGAAGTTGAGGAAAGGTAAGAGGAGAAGGTGCCATTGGTGTCGAAAAAGAGGGAGCGGTGTTTCTTCTGCTCTAATTAAGTGTTCGAGTTGCCAGAAGCACTTCTTTTGCTTGAATTGCATCAAAGAAAGGTTTGTTTTGTGTTTTGTGGATTATGGCCTCAAATTTATGTTTGAATCTTAGAGCTAAGTTTCTTATTACCAATTCTCATAGACTGCAATGCTGGTACACAGTTCTTGTTTCAACTCTTATATATGGATTTGGCCGTCATTAGTTAGAATACCGGCCTTGAATACTGAAATGTATGTAAATTTCACCACTATCTTTCGTTTGATCCGAGAGATTGAAGTTTTGTAATAAAACTTTATAAAGAACTTGTATTTTTCCGTCACGCTAGAAAATTCACCCTTGTCTGCGTTTCTGATATCTATATGAGAAGCCATGGTTGTGTAGAGTGTTCTGCATCCTACCAGATGAAAACATTGGTAGAGACACAGGGAGAATTCAATTCTCCAGGCCAAATCTGACAATGCATTGGTAGGAATAGAACTCATTGCAATAATATCGTTATGCTCCTAAGCTGTTTGCTGTAGTTCTTCTCCTTGTTATAACCGATGAGGCTTGATGAATCTTGGGTTCTTAAAACAATTTAGGTACTTTGATACACAAGGTGAAGTCAAAATGGCATGCCCAGTCTGTCGAGGAACTTGCCCCTGTAAGGAATGCTCTGAAAATCAATCAAAAGATGCGGAAAGTAAGGTCTGACATTAAATTTGGCTCATTTGTGAACTTGCTCATGCTTCGTATGATGTTAGATGCTAATGATTTAAATCATGCACACCTTTTTTCTCAGGATTATTTGGGGGTTAAGAATAAAGTTGAAGTAATACTACAGTTCCATTATCTGATTTGTATGCTTCTTCCCATGCTAAAACAAATAAACCAAGATCAGAAAGTTGAGCTAGAAGCAGAGGCAAAAATGAGAGGTAGCGTGTAATTCTACTGAGAATGTTGTTCTTTGCTCCAAGTTTATGGTCGTAATTGAAAAAACTATCTTCTTCTTTGTAATACCAGGGAAAAAGCTATCTGAAGTTCATATCAAGCAGGCTGAATATAGCTGCAATGAACAACACTGCTGGTATGTTCTATAATTCTGCAATGTTTTATAAGTTAAAATGAAATTTATGTATGATCTTGCATTGATTGTGTGGTGCATCATTGACTTTTGGAACAGCAATAAATGCAAAGCTTCAATAGTGGATCTCCATAGAAGCTGCCCAAATTGTTCCTATAACCTTTGTCTAAGTTGCTGTCGAGATCTTTTAAGTGGGAGCCTTTTTGGTGGTATAAACACAACTCTCATAAAGCAGTCTAACAAAAAGAAAACTTGTGTCTCTGGTAAGGGGCAACTTGTAAAGAAGCCAATAACCACCCATAAGCAAAGTTTCCGCAGTTTGTACCCTTCTTCTGCATCAGTACCTAGCTTGAAATCTTGTAATGCTGTTAATGGTATATCTTGCCCACCTAAGGAGCTTGGAGGTTGTGGTGACAGCCTCCTTGATTTGAGATGTGTTTTTCCATTAAGTTGGATCAAAGACCTTGAAGTAAGTGCAGAAGAAATAGTTTGCAGCTATGAATTTCCAGAAACTGCTGACATGTCTTTGTGCTGTCCACTATGTTTGGGCGTGGACCAGAAAGCTGATGGGATTCGACAGTTGCAAGAAGCTTCAGTGAGAGAGAACTCAAACGATAACTACTTATACTACCCCACGCTGTTGGGCACAAATGGTGATAATGTTGAGCACTTTCAGAAGCACTGGAGTAAAGGTCATCCTGTAATAGTCCGAGATGTACTTCAAACTACATCAGATTTGACTTGGGATCCAGTGTCCATGTTCTGCACTTATCTTGAGAGGAGCATTGCTAGATATGAAAATAACACAAATTCAAATGAAGCTATCCACTGCTTGGATTGGTGCGAGGTCGGTGGAGTTTTACTGCTTATAGATTTGCTCTCTTTTGATTTACGATTGTCTACAACTAATCCCATTATCAAATTTAGCCTTTAAAAAAAAAACTGATAGTCCTCTGCATTTTTACCTCCTTTATCTTTAAACTCTTCAAGTACACATGATTATATTCCTACCCTCCGGCCTTCTTTCTTCTAAAAGCAAAACATATATATGTTATATGGCAGGTGGAACTTGGAATTAGGCAGTATTTCATGGGTTCATTAAGGGGGCAGGCCCAACGAAATGCATGGAATGAGACACTGAAGTTGAAGGGTTGGCTTTCTTCGCAGTTGTTTCAGGAACAGTTTCCGGTTCATTATGCTGAAGTAATACGAGCTTTACCACTTCAAGAATACATGAATCCCATGTCTGGTCTTTTAAATCTTGCTGCAAGGATGCCACAAGAAATCCCAAAAACTGATCTAGGTCCGTGTGTTTATATATCATATGGCTGCACCGAGCAACTTGTACAAGCTAATGCAGTGATGAAGCTATGTTATGACTCATATGATGTGGTATGCCTTGTAATTATCCCTATTACTTTACTGTCAAGTGATCTCTTGTTTCTTTTGATGTTGTGCTGCAATGGGACAAGTAGGCACCATATCATATTAATTGTTGAAGAAACTGTAAATGCTTTCCGTGCATTTTATTTGAATTTATAGGTTGATACCTATGTAGTCTCACCTCACCTGGACAACTTCACCAAGCATTAATTTAAAGTCTGGGTAAATTCATTTTAATTGTAATTATTAAACTTGTTAGTAAAAATTTAGGTGGAAGAATACGGAGAAAACCATAAGCTGATTGCTAAACCTTCACCATTTTTATATATTTTTTGGTTGTTAAAGATTAGCTTTGCTTTGGTAACATTTATTTTTTCAGATCTAAGTGTTCCATTTCATTTATTCTGTTGATTTTTTTGACCCTAGGTTAACATTTTGGCACATACATCAGATGTCCCTATCTCTGATGAACAAGTTTCTAAAATAAGAAAGCTACTGAAGAAGCACAAGGCTCAATATCAGAGGGAGGTTTCTAGGGTTACTTGTGAACAATATGTGGCCAAAAAAGACAATGGAGAATCATTATTGTTTAGTGAAACCATGAAAGAAGCAGGGCTACATAATGTGATCGGAGAGGAGATGCATTTACGCAAAAGAATTGCTAGAGAGTCTTGCTTCTCCACGCATGAAGCATGCACAGGTGCTGAAACGTCTGATTCTGATACTGATTCTGAAGCCACACTAAGTAGCTCTGGGAGACTTCATGATGCTGAAACATCTAAAGATACAAAGTGTGAGGTTGAGGTCGACAGCTGCAATAGCTATGAAAAGCAAACCTTGGACGAGTCTTGTGGTGCCCAATGGGATGTGTTTCGCAGACAAGATGTCCCAAAACTTATAGAATATCTCAGAAGGCACTCTAATGAATTCACTCGTAAATTTGACTTTCAAAAGCATGTAAGCCCAAAACCTATAGCTATTGCATTTTAGCAGATCGGGTTAAACATTGACGTCCACACTTACTGCAGGTTGTTCATCCCATTCTTGATCAGAGTTTCTTTCTAGACTCAAGTCACAAATTAAGGCTCAAGGAGGAATTTAGTAAGTGTAATTTGTGTCATTTCAATCACTGGTTGAATTATGAATAACTGAAGTTAACCCACCACTCATTGTCACCAGAAATTGAGCCTTGGACTTTCGAGCAACATATAGGAGAAGCTGTTATCATACCTGCTGGATGCCCATATCAGATTAGGAATTCTAAGGTGCGCGACACTTTTATGATCTAGTATTTAGAAAAACCTTTTGAATCTTTCGTATTTTACTACTTTTGAGTTTTTGGAATGATTACCAAATAAGTTTATTGTTTCCGTCAATTATCACAATATTGGACATTCTGTTTCTTTTGACATGCAGTCTTGTGTACATGTGGTGCTGGACTTTGTATCACCCGAAAATGTTGCTGAGTGCATCCAGTTAACTGATGAAGTCCGTCTGCTTCCAGCAGACCATAAAGCAAAAGTTGACAAGTTAGAGGTGAACTTTCATTGATATTAGTACGAGATGTCATTTTTCCTCCATAATATGCTTAAAAATTGATCAGTGATAGAAAGTGTCTGCCCTTGTCATGAAATGCAGGTGAAGAGAATGGCCCTTAATAGTATTAGTTCAGCAATCAAAGAAATACGTGAGCTTACTTGTGCAATGTAAGTGCCCCTGCTGAGGAAGACATTTATCTCCTCTGTGCTTCCAACATTTAGCACCTGCAGAATTTTTCTGAAAAAAAAAGAAAAAAAAAGAAGAAGAAAACAAATGGAGATTCTTCCTTGGACATGTCAAGATGTTGCATGGCAGTTGGGATTTTAAACGATTGTCGCGTATCCACTGCCTGTTCTGTAAATGCTGCGTTGCTGAGGCTCTAGGTCCCCAAATTGTTGGACTCTATCCATACTCAAATAAAGGGTATGGAACTCATATTTTCCAATTAAATCATGCTTCTACATCGACTGGCATATGGAATGATGATGCATGTATTGTGTTTGTGTGTGTAAACCTTGGCTCACCCGCTTATTCTCTCCATTCTGAGAAAGTATAGTTGTCTGTTTTGTTCACTGCCATGAATACTGCAGGATTGTCTGAGCACTTACCATGTTCCTTACAGGTAATGGTTAGATGATCACGGCTGTATCTTCTAGGAACATCTGGAAACTGCGTCAGCTGTAGATCGCGGAGAGGCTACTTTGATTCGTTTTGATTCTATTACGCAGAGAGGTGTATATACGTTCTTCATTTGTTGCGGTCGAGATAAAAGCGCCAAGTGTTACTGTTCCTTCCCAGCAGAGAGAAAAAGAAATAGAAGGAATGGGAGCATTGATCTTATACATCAGACGGGAATGTTTCTCGAAACCCTGCTTCATTACCTAGCAAGTAGCATCTGATTACATGCTGGTACAATTTCGTTTCACGACATATAACCATGATGTTTTCCGATCCTTGTGGGCATAGAACATTCCTTAAAGGTTCAAGTCATTAGGGTAATGGTTTCGTCTATTCCGTACGTTTTTCTTCACTCCATTCCTCTTAACTTGCTGTTTTTATTCATTCTGTTCCGTTGTATTGAATAGTCCAGAGTATGGAAGAAATTTCGCGACTTGATTGATCCTATATTTCGTTGATAATATCGGGTTCATGGTTCCCACCGGATCGATCCGACCCGACCCGACGAGAGAAAATTTCTACACATTCTACGTTTTTGTTCTTGTTCTTGTTCTTGTTCTTGGCAAGGGGAGGGTAGCTTAAACGAGAACGATAGGTGCTGTAAATGGATATGTCAAGTAAATAATCTCAAGGACGGCATTAATCTGTAAAACTGCAAGCTGCACAGGAAAGAATACGACTTCACTTTATTACACCTTTTTTTTCCTCTACTGTTTTTGCTTCAGGCTTCAAAACAGGAAACGCTTTTCGCCGAAAACAAGCTAAATAATACACAGAGGATTGAACCTTCAAAATGTTGAATAAAATGAAATAAAATGAAAGATGAAAACATTCGTGTCCGTTTTTCTCGGGACTGGTATATTTTGGGATTCAAAAGTGTCAAAATTGTTTTTGTGGTTGTAGCAGTGGCACTGACAAAGACCTTCTTATGGAGCCATTAGCCCCTCAATTGTGTAGGAAAGGGACTTTGCCCAGTCGGCTTTGAGAAGTAGCGCTTGCAATGTGTGCATCACATCGTACCCAGGGTCGAGTTTCCGCTGCCATCCCTGCAAAACACAATCACTCAGATATGTGGAGCAGTTATCGACGAAATCACTCAAATAATCAACCATCAGTTGTGGAATCTAATCCCATTCGTTTTAGTTTTCTAAGAAAATCAAATTGGCTTTATAAAGAGAAGCAGAAAGGAGTTGAGCAATCAACAACTGACGGGCAATTGCTCGTGCTTGTATTGCAAGGATTACAGAATGCAACAACAGGTTTCATTTCATAAGAGAATAGCCATGCTTCAGCCGTGGTGGATATATGAAGGAAAACGGAATTACCTCAAGTACCAAAGTCGTTACCATGACAGTACAGACATTGCCATCAACATTGACTCTATGACGCCTAACTTTCTCCAGTAACTGCTCAATACACTCGGCAGGGTGGACTAGATCACCTTCTGGAGTACCCCAGAAAGCAAACGACTCCTCCACTTCCTGCAAGAACAATTGTAGATTGAGGGAAACTTGTAAAGCAAGCTTCTCAAGTATGTAATAACATTTAATAACTGCACTTGTCTACAACCCTTAATACACGAATAAATGAAACGAGTGAATAGCACACATATCACATCTTGCAACTGTGATTAATAGAATTCATACTTTGAGACAAGAAATTATTACCAAGGAAAGTTTGATTCAAAATATTTCCAAATATGAAATTTTTCTTTACATAATCTTAAGCTTGATGATGAATATATATTTAAAGGGGATATAAAATTTGCAATTTATATAATGAGCTAACCAAACAAGAGGCAAAACCTTTTATGGTGAATTAAGTTCAAGAGAATTGAGTTCCCTAAGCATACACGTAGAATTACATATAAACTTCCAAGTTCCAATAGAAAAATCAAATCATGCAACCTTATCACAATCATTACCTCAATGAAAGCCCTTGGGTCAGGGCATTTCTGTTGCTTTGATAGTCTGAGCGTGCATTCAGCAGCAGTGCGCCCATCACGACAAGCAACCGCCTTGAAAAAATCCACCAAGTTTAATCTATCATTTTTAGAGAGTTCAGCAGTCATGCCTACGTCAAGAAAAATGACATGTGGCTTTGATTTGAAGAGTCTCTTCCTAGAAGACTTGTTCTGAGCCACCCGGACAAGGATATTTCCAGGATGCATGTCTGCATGAATAAAGTTGTCCACCTGAAGGAAGAGATTCTGATAAGTTCCCACTAATAATCAAACCACAACAAATCAAGCATAACCAAGTATATACTGCATGAACTCCCAACACCCCCC
>JADOBS010300734.1:0-11097 GCA_015708375.1 Cydonia oblonga
TAAAAAAAAAAAAAAAAAAAAAAAAAAAAAAAAAAAAAAATCCAATAACCTTGTTCTCAAAACAAGCTCCAGTTCCTCTATTCAGAGTCCGAGTCAATAGAAAGATATAATCGCGGTCTCACAGAACGTTTTTGGCGAGGAAATGAGAAAGGACTATTTGATCTTCGCCTACTTGTCCTGTCAGATCTGCTACCATCATTCATGCCGAGAAGCAAAGAAGCTGCAAAGGGTACAACAGTGAGCCTATTAATCTTTTTGATTGAACTGCAAAGAATGCCAAATAAAGGAATGACGACAAGACAAAGGGCGGGACAATTTCCACACACCTATATTGCTATACCCAGTCTCTTTAATAAGGTTATCGACTTTACAACTCTCTCTGCGGGTTTCCTAATAGAAAGATAGCAATATTACAAATGACGACAAAATAAAGTTGATTGTACACGCAGGGATCCCTATGGTCTCTGTTAACCACTGATTATGGACTCTGAAAATGTTAAACAGAGATGTGCGAAGAAAATTAAATGTGATTAGTCTCTTGATGCAATTGTATCACAGAGTCTCTATCAATTCAACTTGCCTTGGTGAACATTATGAACTTCACGCTTTTCAAAGCTTAAGAGTGAAGGATGCAGACAGAGTAAGCAACAAGCTTGGAAAAGTTAGGTCCTATCTGAATTGCAGATTTTAGTTCCATGGTGTTCGTGAACTTGAACGTGTGATTCCACACATGGTTTAGCTTGAAGAAGCTCAATAGACCCATTTCATTACTCAAACTCGTGCATGTATCTTCTGAGATAGCACTCAGCATATATCAGTGAAACTTAAAAAGACAAAAAAGGAGATTTTTAGAACCTGTGATAGCACGTTATTTATTTAAAACACACAAATGCTCAATGAAACTAGATGCGACTGTATCCCACATTCTAAGCATGTTTATAATATGTATATTCAGTTCTTTCTGGTTTTTTACACGGCCGTAAGCAAAACCAAGATCAATTTGAAAGAACCACCAAAATCTAAAGACTTAGGTAGAGAGAGAAAATGAACTCTGCACGTGCTTAACGACAAGACTAAGGTGTTTGCTACCGTTTCACTGGATTGAGATGAGCTGGTTCACATCAAATTACATGAATGTACCATACAAAGGAAGAAGTCAGTCGAACTTTCAACCACTGGAATAAGGTGAGACCTCTAAAACTCGGATTGACTTAAAACCTTCAACTATTAGCATAGGAATTTAGACGATTAAAACTTCATTAACAGGACCCAAATATATATAACAATTTTAGTGAGGCCACCCAAATCAACCAAATCAAAATATATATAACCAATGGCTTGGATATATTTTCAGGTACTTGTAATCCTTTATCATTTGTTTAACAATTAAAATTAGTTTTCTTTGTAATCTAGTTTTCTGCTTCTTAGAGACTCTGAGCATCTACAGTTGCAAAAGAATAAAAAGTAAGAAACTAACTTTTGCTGATAAAAGGGTATTTGAAAGTTCAATACAAAGCTATGTAATAAAACTATATCTAAAAGAGCATTATTGGTACTAATTAAACAGCCCGAAAGCTTAGCCACGTTGAGGTAAGGAAATAGGTGGAAGCAAATTTCATATGCAGAGTCAAAAGTTTACATTCAACTTTTGCTAAGAGTAGAATTATACTGACTAAATATTTTAGCTTTTCTTTTAAGACTTGAGATATAATTAAAAGTCAATAACCTCATTCAAGAAGCAATACAAGGATGCGGAAATAGCACCTGCCTGAACTATATATAGTGCATGTGTTGCAACTCTGACGCTAATCATGAACAATCTAAAAGTCATTTGCAACAAATCTATCAAAAGAGAACAAACCTGTATCAGCCAAAGAATCCATGGCACCTTCTCTGGATGGCATTTGCATTCTAGAATTCAAACCGTTTGGAGTTGCAGGCGCCCCATTGATGCCACTGGCATCACCCCCAAGCCTAAGAGATATCCAATCATCAGTGTGGACACCATTTGACATATCAGCTTGATCTCTCAAATCAGAATGAACTGATGCATCTGATGGTCTTGTGGGAAGAAATATTTGAAGAGAAGGGTCATCACCAGGAAATGCCATTGGATTATCAACTAAGCCACCGTTCATGTCAACATCTGAATGTGCAACAGAAGAATCAAGTCCTAGGGTAGCAGATCCCATGGTAGTTTCTGGAGCCAAAGTGTATCCATTCATGGATGTGGAACAATTGATGGAACTATGATGCAGACCGCCTAGGGTATCTGGTACATCTGCCTCAGAAGTAAATAACTGGAACCCGGCGCCAGATTGAGTTCCAGGAGCCAATGGTGGCCAGAGCGAAATAAATTCATCTTCGTTGCTAAAAAGACCCAAGCATGAGTTCCCACCAGTTCCAAGCGTGTGATCTTCACCATATGAATCAGCAATTCCAGATGGCGCCACAGGAAAACCAAGCCCAGCAGCATCAGTTCTGTCATTCCTATACATGGTTCCAGAGGGCATTATATCATCATCAGAATCACTTAGTACAATAACTTCTGCGTCTCCTACTGGTGCAGAAGGATTTTGTCCTGAAAATCCACACGCTGAATCAACATTCAGAGAAAAAGAATCCATCTCAATTCCATTGTTAGTAGAGAAATCAAAGTTTCCACCAGCATCCTGATTTACACTCGCATCTTCGCCATCCCTACCACTTCCAGTGGCACTGCTACTCATTGGGATAACTTTTAGCTCATGGTCTGCAAACTGCTGTTGTAATCTATTACCAGAAGAAGTGTTCATATCTTCAGGTTTGCTGACTTCCCAAAAGCCATTGCGATTCTTCCTGATTCCAAGTTTCAATCCAGTATGAGCTTCTGAAACACCTTCCTGTTTGACCTGCTTCAACACTTCCGTTTTTGGGATACTTTCTCCTTCTGTCGGGACACTAAGTGTACCATCAGGAAGGTGCCACTGCCCAAGTTCCCCAAGCTCCCTGCGATCACTTTCACTTTTAGTCTTAACTCGCCAAGACCCATCAGGCTTCACCTCAATCTCTGCTACATCCTCTCCACAATACCTCATCTGTAACAACCCCACGAAACAAAAAGAGAAAACAAAAAAAAAAGGATAAATCAGTTAAGTGATACTTTAGAACCACAGTATTATGTAGTACATAAGAAGGCATTACCTTTGAAGTGATACGGTTGAAATAAGGGTCAATAATGATATTCTCCAGCGCATAATTCTTGAGACAAATGGGGCATTGCCACTGTAATCACAAACCAAAGCGTGCTAAACAAACAGAATTAAAAACAAGGACAAACAAACTCCATCTTTCATTTTGCATAGAGGCTTACCTTCCTTGAACGTTGGTTCATTTCCACAAAAACATCAAGATCAAAACAGTTCATGTGAGGGCAGGGCTTGAATCTCCCAGCAACCTTCATTCTTGAACCACTCATCTATAAAATACATGCAGAAAAATACCAATTCAGTTCCATAAACAATTAACCGTTAAAAACAAGGCATGAAATATGTTAGTTGACATAAGAAAACTTGTCTCTGGACTATTCATTTCCTGGACAAAAATAATTCATCTCCGGACTATTCATTTCATGTACTACAAAAAAATAATTCAACATGAATTCCTACAATATCAAAGAAATAAAATTGCAACATATAGAAGATATGTGTTTGAGTTAGAACAATTAGTGTCAGCATGTTCCAACAAATAAAAGATCATCCCATCACTAGTAGGGGTGCTATTCTCTGTTGCACCACATGGGAACTTGGAAAGCACTTTAAACAATTAGCCTAACATGCAACATAAAGATGCACTCCTGATATCGAAATTACAAGAATCTGAAGAAGTTAGCAGAGTCCCTTGGTTATTCATATGCTTGGAAACTAAGCATTCTTGAACCCATAGGATATTAATTGCACACAGCGTCTTAAGCTCATACACAAAAAATAAAATTCATCGAAGTATTCCATAATGCATCAGATAAGTGAGTCATATTTCCCAACTGTACTTAAACTCCTAACATAGAAGTGAGCATTTCATCGCGCAAAAGCTAAGTTGGGAAGACAACTTACCGGACAACGTAGATTGACAGTAAAAGAATCTGCAACAACTTCCAAATCACTGTCACTATCATCATTATCCATTGCAGTCCCACCACCAACACAACGACACACACGAGCAAGCGCATCTTCAAAACCCTCACCATCAGACTCCTTGGGAATCAGGTTGAGAATCTAGAAAAAGTAAAATTTAAAAGACCCACTAATATAATAAACGCCATGGAAAACCAATAACAGAAAGCATACGAAAATTATACTTAAATATCAATAAGTACTCGAATAATATAAAATGATCAACTCTATGACAACAATAATAGTCCAGTAAATTACAAGATTGAGCTCAAAAAGTTAATAATGTATAAATTCCTGCTTCAGGACATTCAATCAAGAAGATATTTGTTGTGTTTTTATATATTGAGAAGATTGTTGGCAATTCCACAACAGCATAATTTGACATTATGGATTTGACTTCTCCCTCACCAACAATCTTCTTCCAGAAGTTTCTTTTTCCGGTTACAAGTTTTACAAGCATATGCTAAGGAAACTACAAGAGCATAATGCAAGTTCAACCACCCAAAGAAACAAACTCAATATATAAACATCAGTACTACCTGTTGCACTGTGCGCCTCTTCACAATACGAACCCCTAAGCAGAAAATGCGGGCATCGCATCCTGTTAAGGAAATCTTATTACTTCCATCTCTCGTATATGGTGTGATCTGACAAAACAACATGAAGTACACTAAGAAACTAACACAAACAACTTATTTAAGTGTTCTGAATTACAAAGCAATCAGAAAAGGCCCTGCAGTCACAAGGCAAGTAATCTCATCTAAAATAGAAAGAAAGGGTCCAGCACACAGAACAAAAACTGACAACTAAAAGCTAATAATTGCATAGGAAAAAACTCACAATTGGACCATCATCACGACCATTAGCTCCAAGAAGTTGCGAGCCAGGTCTATTGATTGCACGAACAGGCATACCTGCAAATTATACAAAACAATCTCCAATAATACACAGCACATTCAAGTGGATACACACTGAAAAAAAAAATATTCCAAAGCAGCATCTTTAAAGACGAGTCAAGATTTTAAATTAAGATAAAACTCATCAATCTATGTCAAAATTTCAAAATAACCATACCATTGACCTGTAGATCTGCATATTGCGGCCACTGCATCCTGAATGCAACTTTGTCATTTAAAAGCATACACCAAACCTGCATTATGACGTCAAATGACCAATCAATGATTTAGTACTAATATAAAGCCAATGATTTGTTAGGATTTTGGTTCGTCAAATATGTCCTAATTGGTTTAGGATTGTTTTAGGAAAATTAGAGGTATACCGATTCTTGTCCTAGAGGGATTAGGAAAGAATTTCAGTTTTCCTTGTTCAATTTAGGTTTGGATTTCTAGAAGACTATTTGGATTTGGATAAGTGTAATTTCCTAGTCCACTTAGAAATAGGAATTCAATCAGCTTTGGGACATGTAAGCCGACCCTATACCTATAAATAGGGTGTGGCAAGGCTTAATTTTTTAAGAGAGAAAACAGCCAGAGACAGCCAAGAGGTGTGAGATTAGTTCTAGGGTTTGCAAAAGTTCTGTAATCTCTATAATTAATCAAAGGAGCGGTGATTTCTCTACCTAGAGAAATCACAAACGTAGGCAAAAGTTCTGCCAAACCAGTATAATTCTTGTGTGTTTCTAAGTTTTTTCTATATTTGCTAGTTTAGTCTATTGCCGTTGGTTACATTAAAGAACAAGGTCTAGTGGGTGTGTTTTTCAACATAATTCGCCAATCTTCAAACAATACACTAACCAACCTGAACATCATATTCTTGTTTAGACAGCAAGTCCTTGTCTGCCCTTGTGAGTTGAAATGCTTTCTCCACACTTTGCACTGGATTCGAACTGGACAATTGGCAAGGTGATGGGGAACAAATATCAGATGCAAAGTAAAGCATCAAAACATGGATAAATGTGCAAATATTATCAAAAGGGGTTTGCTTGTCTATATGCGAGTGTACATAGATACTTGACACTCATAAGGTTCATTCTACCTGTTAAAGAAACCTTCAAAGTCTTCATATTAAATCAAAAGAAAACTACTCTCAGGCAACAGGATTACTCTTTTGAATATGCTGATTCATAATGGTATTATGAAAGTGAAATAACAGTGCACGCACAGTTATGGATCATATTTATGATGGCTAGGTATCATACACAATGCAATGTCATCTTCAAAACGAACTTAATTGTTGCTGGAATTAGAATGTTATTGCTCAGAGCATGTGCACATAGTACATTCATGAGAAATAACTATAAAAAAAATTAAACATGGTCCACTCACCCATCAGCTGGAATATTTGTTGCATGCAACTTAACAGGCTGTAAAGGATGTTGAATTGTTACCCAAAACCTGAAAAAAATAAAAAAACAATTAAGCCAAAAAAACAGAAGAAAACAAATGTCATAACATAAAAGGGGGCAAAGTATTTGCAGTGTTGAAATAAAACATAAGCTAAGTGAGGCAATAGTTATTACATAAAACAAATAAAGTGAAGGAACTCATTCAAACCAAAATACCATAACCTGATATAAGTAGAAATCATCACATAGCCATAAATCCTAGTCACTGAGTTTGACCCACCATACTGAAGTTACTAGTTAAAATAGGTCTTGTTTCAAAAATGTCCAGATACACCAGATATACAACACACATTAGCATGCCAAAAGCCATGCCACTGTGTTGAGACTTGGGACCAAGATGAATCTCTTTGGCTACTTATCTGGAACTGAAGTCATATCGTCTTTTAAGCATACCACATAATGATCTTACCACCCCCTCAATTCAATTCAATGTACACTTTGCCTTTCCAAAACGACACCTTACCACCAATTAATCATTGTAACTAGTTTATTATTCAAGTGACACTCAAAATTTTATGCAAACAATCATAAAGAAATATGTTATGGACCCAAAGTGAGACCTAATTTTTTTGTTTGAGCAAAACTTCAGCACCTTTTATAAATATTGAATTTTTCAAATGGTACATAAACTGTGTCGAGCATGTTATAAAGGTCATAACCCAAAAAAATAAAAATCACTTTCACTATGTTAACATCATTGTATGAAAGATATAGCCCAATTTAAAATGGGAAAGAAGTTAGCAAAAAGGATTAGCATGTATAAATTAAATAAACCCCCCAAGGTCCCCAAAAAGCAAAAACAATGACGAAGAAAAAGAAGATGGCTTGGCTAATGGTTACATGAATAATTCAAAATAAAACATACAAAAAATAACCAAGCTATAATCACTTTTTTATAACAAGAAAATACTGGTGCTACATACGGATCAGCCCGACTTAGTCGACAGAGTTCACAATAAAATAATTCAGGAACTGGTGGATTGCCTTCCATAGGTTTCTCTGGAACTATAACGCAACCCATGTGTTGCCACACTTGGCATCTTGGATCTTCACACTGCCATTAAAGGTGCAGTAAAGTCATTCAAATAAGAAAGTGCAAAAAACCATAAAAAGGGTGCAGTAAATGTGTTCAAATAGGAAAATGTTTCATGTACACAATAGTAGTCAAATGATAAAAGGATGGGACAAGGAGAAGACTCGTGATTAATCAAACATGCTACAACCTAAGGGACTTTGAAAGAGAATATGAAAATTTGTAGGATACCTTAATCATTGACTCTGTTTCTAATGAATTCCCACAGAGACAGCGAACCTTGATAGCTGACTGGTAGGGATCCTCAATTTCGCCTCTTATTTTCACATTACTACTATCAGAGATGCATTGTCCCTTTGATGCTAAATCAGGGGCACCAGAAATCTGCATTTTTCTGGAGAAAACAGAAGAAAAAAATACAAGTCAGGACAAAAGCAAAGTAAAATACAGTCTGAATAAATAGAGAACTATATATAAAGCACATCTGAGGACTTCAGCTCTACATTCTATATACTAGACAAAAAAGAAAGAAAAAAAAAAAAAACACAAAGATAAATCCATCCCTTAAAAAAAAAAAAAAAATGCAACAAACGTATGGCATATATGAGAACAAACCTATAGGTGTGATCTACAAGTTCCGCCACCTGTTCCTTTCCAACTGCATTCTTTTTTGCCCACATTTTAGAGACTGGAGAAAGAGTAAAAGTTTTTAATGATCAAAACAAAGAATTGGAAACATAACCAAAGAATCAAAATAATGCAGACATATCATGGTGTCACAAACTAAAAGAAGTAGTCCCAAAAGAACCAGACCAGAGAAAGATTAAATGAAAACACCATCATTAGAAAAATGGTTTGGAGCATAGAAGCTAAAGGCCTGTTTGGCACTGCTTTTGGAATAGATAAAAACGCTTTTGGCAGAATTTGGCAGAAATAACTAGAAGTACTTATGTGCAATAAAAACATTTTTAGTGCTTTTCCTTTGTTCTTCTTCTTGAGGAAGCATTTCCAAGAAGCACTAGACTTTTTAGTAAAAATTGGTGTTTCTAACATATGCGCTAAAGAGCAGAGAGCTTCCGACAAGCATACAGGCCCTAAAACCAAAAAAGGTCGAGAAGCAAATTTCAGTGTACAGGAAAAAGAAAATGATACCTAGGTTCAAAAATATGGATATCAAAAAAACTATCCAGATTTAGAATGACTTGATTCTCTATCAGGAATACGTCTCAAAAATTGAATTATTGGATAACCTTTAACCAAAAGCTGATGGTTAAAAAGAACTGTGGATAACATATAACATCATTAGTGTTACAAGATGTATAAATAAAATGTCTTCAATGGTTTTTGAACCAGAAAATGCGCTTTGAGGGAAAAAAAGCAGTTGCATTCCTAACTCTAAGACTCTAAGACACCAGATACATGATCCCCGAACGTTTCTAGGTCAGCCAAATAGAAGACAAACTGCAGATGAAAGCCAATTCTAATGCTGCAAAAAGAAAGCATTATGAATGCTAAAAAGATGTAGCATGCTCATTAAATAAAATGTCATACGAAGTACACCAATAACTTGTGACACAATCAATTCTTATCTCCTATGCATTTATTATAGAAGCCAATTAAGAAACAAATACTTCTAATATCTTATCTGGCTGGACGAAGAAAAGGAACTATGCAATATGTACACTGGGTTCCCAACATATAAGCTACATTTATAGCATACAAGACTGTTACTGTAGGCTTGTAGCATTAAATCATCTGAACCAGGAAAAAAAACAATTGCTATAGAACCATTTACCTTGTTCATCAGAAAGAATGGCCAATATCCGGTCAACAAGATCCTGCATAATAGATATTGATAAATCAGACAACAACAGCTTTCTCTTACGCCATTCATCTCAAAAACCTTGTAAAATGCTTTACAAGATACCATCGTAGAAGTTAAGCCAATTATTATGCAATGAACAGGTCCTATTACACAAGAAAACAAAATTCCAGCCAAAAAGGTATCCAAAATAATTTGACAGATCTATGCAGTCAAATGACTGCACAGAAAGGAATAACAAAAGTACATACAAAATACTCGTAGGTGAAACCATCCATCTTGAAAGTTGCAAATATTTTCATCGAATTGACAGTTGCACTCTTAAGTGATCAAATAATGGGGAAAATGAGAGAGGGAAAATAACTAAGCAACGTTTGGTAGTCATTGAGACTATAATGCATCCCAATATGCAAAAGTAACTCTCCATAACATCAATACTGCATGGCACATACCAAGGAAGATTCAATCCAACCTTGATAAATACACCTATATTAGTATGTAGAATATACCAGGACCTCTTTTCCTTTATAGGAGTATTGACAAGAACAATGGAACCCTACATCAACATAAACCCCTGTGAACTCAGAAAAATTATGCCACAGAGCACAAAATGCAGTGCAAAGTTGAGTACATAAGTAATATGCCTTATATAAAGGAATGAAGAGGTGAGCATGTAGATGATATCCACAATATACAGGAACCCGACATCACATCACAGGGCAGTATTTCTAGTATCTTACCTGCTTCTTCCCCTGCTTTGATAGACCTAATTCAGTGAGAACATCTTTGAGCTCTTTTATTCGAAAATATGCCAACTTTTCCTGCAATGATAAACAAAAACTCTAAGTTGAAAATGATATGAATTTCACAAGTTGAATAATATGAAACAGTCTCAACGTATACAGCACAAGCAAAATTGTGTCTACATCATGCATTTCAAACAGTCTCAATGAATTAAAAGCTGTGAAGGATACTTTAACCTCAAGGGGAAAGAAATGGGACATGAAAAAAGAAAGTAAAACTTATAACCGAATACGTAACTAGATTACTACTCTTTCTTAGAAGGTAAATCTCCACAATCCAATAATTACTTGCTAACTTTTCATGATCAACTGTATTCAAATGTCTTTGCTTCTTCGCATTCTCTGCTTCAAACTACCCAAACTCATTCTTCTTATCTCATCCATTAACACCTTATGCAAGTCACACGAACGACACTAAAGATAAAATTAACCAAAAACAAAAAAGTTGTCATTTGAGACATACCCGACTACATTATATCATCTACTAATTGAATAACAGAAAAACTAAGTGACAAACACCTAAAGCTACTTATATGAGCTTATTTCCACTGAGGCTAATGTTCTACCATATGCCAAAACTCCACCCATTACAAAATTGCATCATCCATCAAATTACATCAAGCATCAAGAAAAAAACGAAATCAAATCGAAAAAAACAACTAAAATACCTTGCAACTAGCTACCAAATCCATTTTCACCGCCAAAAATGAAGGCCCAGAAAGTACAGAATCACCTCCTGACCAATAATTTAATCAACCACCAAACCAGAAAAACGAGCACATAGCCTCCTCAGGGACCGATCTAACCACCAAAAAAAACCCCAAAAAAATTAAAAATTAAACCATCTCAAGTTCTCAACAGATAGTCCTGAATTGAACAATCGCAGGCAAAAAAAAAAAAAAAAAAAAAAAAAAAAAAAAAAA
>JADOBS010300735.1:0-11100 GCA_015708375.1 Cydonia oblonga
ATATATATATATATATATATATATATATATATATACAGTTATTCAACATACTAACACCTAAAGTTTTATGGAAACTCAATAGCATAATATGTAATAGGTTTTCCGAAAATCCTAGCATACCATAAAACCTTCATAAAACGTATCCCGTATATAGTGTGCTAACTAGTGGTATTAGCATCAGTATCTATTCAATCAAGACCCTTCATTCGCCAAACAGACCATTTAGAACACTTCTTTCATTTGCCAAACAGGCCCAACCTAAACCCGACCGAAGCCAATATAAATATCGTTGCCAAACAAGCCCTACCTACGCCCGGCCGAAGCCAATATAAATATCATTGCCAAATAGGCAGAACAATGACCACTAGATACTAACAAAAACATTGAATATAGTCTTTCCAAACATAGGTACATATATCTCAAAAACATCTTCATAGTATAAAGTCATCCATCATCTATACTATAAAGAACTGTGTAAAAACATGTTCTAAATAGTATATCGTCATCCATCATATATCCTACAAAGAACATGGGTTTGATAGAAAATATGGTATTCCAAAATATTCTAAGTAAGCATAATATCTCATAAAACGTAATCATTAAATCATGTTTTTCATGTATGCATTTCTACTATTAAAACATGCATTTTAGAAGGGGTTCATTCACAGTACTTCGTTGTCGAAAAGTTGTACTTCGCTGTCGAAAAGCTACACAGACTAGTAAAGACAAAATGCAACAATATATACACCTAAGCACATAAAGGTTCTGATTAGTCAAACTCTACTCAAAAGATTGAATTTGGGAAAACTGACGTAAAAAACGGATTCAGGACGTCGAATTACTCTCAGAAGGGTCTTGGGTAAATTTCAAAAAAGTGAACAAATAGTCAACCCTAAGAATATTCCGAGAATATTCCTTGGAATGTTCCTGGAATATTCCAATCGGATCTAGGCTAGTGGGTTTGGGTCGATAGGCTCTAGGCCCAAAGCCCTAATTTCAAAAGGGTTTTGGGTTATGCTTTAAAGGGTTGGGATTAGTTTTCAACGGCTCGAAGATTTTAATTTGTTCGACCCAAAGGCCTGGTTATAACGGGGGCTTTGGGGCTTGAAATCCCGGCTTGAGTTCCAATTGTGGGTCTTCGGACCTATTCGAAAGAGAAGGCCAGAAATTCCTCGAGCTTCGATGGAGCTCAAAACTTAACCAAAACAAGCGATTTGATACACCAAAAGAAGCCCAGGCGATAAGGAAGAGATCTATACCATTGAGAGATCGAGAGGTGGCCGGAGTTGGCCGAAAAAATGTCTGCAAAGGTCGGGCTCTCGTCAGAAAATATGGGAGAAACTTCCCGAGCTATTTTCATGTCCAAACCTTCACCAAAAACCACTTTTTAGCAACCACTACACCTTCTAGACTACTAGGGAGAAAGGTGGAAGGACGTTTTCGACTTACCTCATCGGAAATCACATGCACCGTGACTGTGCACAATGCCAAGAAGAGAGATAGTGAGCTCGGAAGAGTGAGGGAGAGAAGGGAGGGTTCAAGCGATGGTGATGGTGTGAACGTGGTGAGGGCTGCCTGTATGTATGTCTGTAAAGGTGTGTGTGTGTGTGTGTGTGTGTTCGGTGCCCGGGGAACAAAACTAAAACATGTGGGCCTCACAAGCACACACATTAAGACCTACAACAATTTTTAAAATCATGGTGGGGTTTCACAATACACATCTAATTATTTAGAGGTATTCATCAATTTACCCCCTGAACTTGTGACCATTGGCCAATTTCCCCCCTCAACTCTCATAATTAGTCAATTTCCCCTCTCAACTTTAATTTTGGCCAATTTTCCCCCTCAACTCTCATAATTAGTCAATTTGCACCCTACTATTATTATTTTTTTATTTTTTAAAATTTCATCTAT
This sequence comes from Cydonia oblonga, assembly GCA_015708375.1. Taxonomy (NCBI): domain Eukaryota; kingdom Viridiplantae; phylum Streptophyta; class Magnoliopsida; order Rosales; family Rosaceae; genus Cydonia; species Cydonia oblonga. The sequence goes on from JADOBS010300735.1 coordinate 1,915, forward strand.
TCTTTCGTTACGTAGGTATCTACATGACTGCCTTTGAAGGGCAAAAAGAGTCAATTTGCACTCTATTGTCATTTTTTCAATTTGCACCCTACTGTCATTTTCCGTTAAGTAGGTTTCCCTACACCTTACCAAATGTAGACGAGGCCGAGGGAAGAGGCGACGGGGTGTGGGCAGCTGCAAACTGCAAAAGCAGCATAGCAAATGGACTGGGCTGCAAATAGCAGAGGAGGGAGGCGTTGGCGGCAATCACGAGCTTGGCTTGGAGAAAAGGAAGAAGAAGAGAAAGTGTAGGGAAAATGACTTTTTTGACCTTTAAAGGCAGTCATGCAGATACCTACTTAACGAACGAACAGATGGAAAATTAAAAAAAAAAAAAAAAACAATAGGGGTGCAAATTGACTAATTGTGAGAGTCAAGGGGGAAAATTGACTAATTATGAGAGTTGATGGGGGAAATTGGCCAAAATTAAAGTTGAGAGAAGAAATTGGCCAATCCTTACAAGTTCAGGGGCTAAATTGATGAATAACTCAATTATTTAGTGCCAAGTGGTAGCCGACGGTAGATATCTCACATTGTTTATTGTCAAGTGGTAGCAAACTGTAGAGAGAGAGAGAGAGAGAGAGAGAGAGAGAGAGAGAGAGAGAGAGAGATGGCAGCTGCAATGGAGGATTCCGGTAATGTTTCTGAGGCATATCCAATGAAAGGTGGAGATGGCCCCAACAGCTATGCCAAGAACTCTATAGGACAGGTTCTGCTATTTGAAGAAAAATCTTTTTTTTCTTCTTGCTATTCCGGCTCATTAGTTAACTAGGAAAAGTGAAAGAAAAAAAACTTATTTCGTAATCCTTTCTGTTGATATTAGGAAATTCCAAGCAAGTTGCAAATCTGAACTATATTAGCATTGTAATGTAATTTGCGCTTTTGCACAAAGGAGTTGTTGATGCTACCAAAGAACTTCTAAGCAAGGCTATTAAAGAAAAGCTTGAACTGGACATATTTTTACCATTCAACACCTTCCATATTGCAGATTTGGGTTGTTCGATTGGGCCTAATACATTTTTTTTCTGTTGAAAATATACTTGAAGCTGTGAAGCAGAGGGTCGAGTTCTGATATCCCCAAATTTCAAGTTTTCTTTAATGATCATACCCTATATGATTAAGTTACTCTTCAAATCCCTCCCTCGGAACAGGAACTACTATGCAGCGGGTGTGCCAGGTTCTTTCTATGGTCGCTTATTTCCCAAGGCTTCCATTAACTTTTTTCACTCTTCTTTTGCCCATCATTGGCTTTCTACAGTACCAAAAGATGTTATGGACAAAAACAGTTGTGCTTGGAATAAAGGACGAATCCACTACTCAAATAACAAGACAAAGTATTCAAGGCTTATCAAACTCAATATGCTGAGGACATGGAGTGTTTCCTCCGTGCCACAGCACTAGAGACTCTGCATCGAGGATTGATTGTGCTAAACCTTTTTAGGACGCCCCAATGATATCCCTCAGTCTCATCACTTAATTGGAAATTTGGCTATTGACATTTTAGGATCTTGCCTCGTGGAGATGGCAAGGAAGGTAAGCACACCGGTATATTAAATTGGTTTCTTTATAATCTTTTTTCTTTCTGAGTAAGAGGTATTTTAAAAATCGATCAATGTCACATATTTGATATCGTTCCTTTATGCAGTATTTCAAAAGACCGTATCTTAAATATATATGGGTGCATAATTAATACTATGTTTTTCGTTTATACAGGGGGTAACTAGTGAAGAAAAAGTAGATTCATTTAACATGCCTTTCTACTTCGTGTCTCCCCAAGAACTGGAAGTCATTGTGGAACGAAATGGATGTTTTAGCACAGAGATACTGGAAGCCTTACCTCAGCATGTCTCGAAATATGGCACTCCCAGTCCTCTAGCTTTTAGAGGGACTTATCACGCAACAATTTGGAGAAGAAATCTTAGATGATCTCTTCAGCTTGGATCAGCAGAAACTTGAAGAGCAAATCTCAAGGGCTGAGTCAAAGAAGTCAGCTGTCATTTTTGTTGTGCTTCAACGCAACACAAATTGATTTGAACATGCATTGTTTTATTCCTGAAAGCGCTTTCAGTCAAAAGCATGTCTAAGCGAGTTCTTAGTCATTTAGTATTGAAGAGTACATTTAAATGAGTTTCTTTTTGCATTCACTTTATCTCTTATCGCAAAATCGTCAAAATATCCGTTAGTAATGCACAATGAGACCCACTATATTGACGAAATGTACCACTCATGGTTTCCATGTGTGTCAAAATAATAGAATATTTTTATTTCAGACAATTTAATTTAATTATTAAAAATAAATAAGTTACAATGTCTACAATAATTACGGTTGAGTAGGAATCCATAGTACTTCTATTTAAACACCACTTTTATTCTAGGGTTATAGTCAAAATCGGATTTGAGAGGATTTTTAAAAATTTTAAAATTCTAGTATAGTCAATTAAAGGATTTTAGAATTCATTCAAATCTAGATGTAGTCAATTAAAAGATTTTAAAATCCATCCAAATCTAAGTGTATTAAAAAATTAAGATTTTGGAGGATTTCAATAAGTTGTGGATTTTGTGAGATTTAAGAGCGAAAAATATATATAACCAAGACTAAAAAGAATTCAACCTCACCTCATATGATTTCAAATAATGCACCACAATTCATTCAAATTCTTTAAAATCCATATAAATTTTATAAGAGTCTTAAATCCTTTTAAATCCTAAAAAACCTATCACTTTTAAAATTCTTTAAAATCTTAATTCACCCAACCTCGAACTTGAGATAGTCTTTCTTCTTACACCTCACAAACCCTAATCTAAGATGAACACCAACACTCATGGCGACGCGCGCATCCTCTTTTTCCAGTCAAAGAACCAACAATCCTCTCTAGACATATACTTCATCTTCTTTCTCTAAAGTTTGAGACGAAAAATCGGCTATCCAGCTTTCGTAAACGTGAGTGTTATCATCATCAGGCTTCAGAACGCTTCGAAACTTATCAATACAAAGAGCCGGGGCAGCAAGTGTATGATAAACAGCAACTTTGGTCTTTTCGAAATGGCCGGAACTATTCTTTTGGGCTCGTGGATTTACTTATTTGTCCACGCTGCCCACTTCCGTTTCCACTTCTTTCTCTCACAGAGCTGGGCTTTTCATTTGCTTCTGGTTGTCCTCCATTTGCTGCACGAACTGCAGTTCTCTCTCCTTATTTTTGCACGAACCAGAACATATGCTGTCTATCCCGTTCCGATTCGAAGAAATTCCTCAAGGGCTTAGATTTCGTGGTAAGTCTCTGTCTCTGTGTAGAATTTTGTATGGATTGGGTTGTTCATGTTGTTGTCCTCACAACAAAACTAAATTTCCTTGAATTCGCCTCATCCAAGTCCAATTCCACTCTGCCCTACCCAGGAAAGCTAGGCTCCCGTTCTGATTTGAAGAAATTTTAAACACAGAAAGCTTGGGTTTCTTGGTGAGTTCTCGGACAGAGATCTCTGCCATCACTGTTCCACCAAACTCGAGCGTCCGCTCTTTCGAACCAGGTACTTCTTTCACTTTCTGTTTGTTTCCGGGAAATTTTAGGGCTCGAAAGTGGGTAGAGTTGTAGAAGTGGAAGAAAAAGTCTCAATCTTTATGTTGTCCTGTACACAAAGAATTTGAATTTTTGATGTGTTTCGGCATACCCATAATGGAATTTTGTGATTTGGAACTTATAGAAGTTAGTACCCAGATAAAATTTCAGATTGGGGTTTTGAACATTGTTCTAGGTTATGGATTAGAACAAAAAGTTACCTTCTAGAAGAGACGTGAAGTTATGTAGTTTTCAGTGGATAAATTGGCTTTTAAACATTTTTCTGGGTTATGGGTTATTACAAAGATTCACCTTCAAGCAAAATTACATTTGATTTACAAGAGGAGATCTTTGAAAATGAGGTCTCAGCTGGCCATGATTCATCGTTATTTCAGAAGAATGGATGCGCTGACATATTTCTTAAACAATAATGCGTGACTTTTAAGTGGACAATTTCACTTTTTGTTTTCATGTCAAACCAACTTGCCTCACATAAATGGTTCCGTTGTTAACATATTTTCTTCCATTGGTTCTCAACAATGCTTTTATGTTGCACCAGGGAAAATCTATTTGACGATGGGAATCATCGGAATCAGTTCTTGTATGATGATCCAACAATATCTCATTCATGGTTTGGATAGTTATTAAGAATATGATGGGATAACTGAGTTGAGTTCATGAATTAAACTAGGTCGGGTTAATTACACTTTAGCAGATGCCTTTTTGACTTAATGTCAATTACTTGACGTTTATCATAGGCCCTGTGTCCACTGATGCTTTTTATTTTTTATATTGATGCTTTAGGAGTTCCCGTTGTCTACTCTATTGATGTATAAATTGTATCTATACTTTCAAAATACATGTTTTTCATGACAATGTATGATGTTTATAAAATACTTTATGTGAGAGTCTAATTCTTTTTCCCTTCCCTTCACTGCAGTCCCGGCAAAAGTACTTGGAGAGTTGCAGCATATGCAAACTCAGTACATAACTAAAACTGTTTACTATCAGGTCTTTCTTGGTTAGTGATTCTGGTATTGCTGATAAATGTGAATGTCAATTGTGTGTTTTGTGCTCCCGGGTTTATGCTTAGAGCATTGTTTTTCTATATATAAATTTTTTCCTTCAGTTCTATATGCATGTAGTTTTTCCCTTTTTTGTCTCAAGTATTTGGTTGGTTTTATTTAACAATTTTTTCGAATATATAGAATCTTTGCACCAATATATTTTTCTTGGATTTCCTGATGATTTGAAAATGAAATGTTTGCCAACAGTGTCACATGGGTATCATGGATTGCTCAAAAAAGTCTCAAAGACGTAGAGAGATTTGTTACATAGCTCCGACTATGCGAACTATGAAGCTAGAAAACAATGGTGCAGAAATTGCTGTTTGTTCTTGCTAAGGTTTGTAATCCGATGACTAATAAGTATGTTCCCATATTCGGCACTTCAAATATGTCTACAAATAATGTTATTTTTACATACGTTAGGTTTTCCATTTTTCACTTCTTGCTATGTTATTTCTTTTTGAGCAAACGACTTTAATCACCCTTCCAAGTTTGGAAATTCTTGAGTGGTGCAAATTGTACATTAGAGGGGATCCCTTGATATATATTAGTTAGTTCTTACTATAATTCGTGCAAAATGTTTTCGTTATGTTGAAGTAAAAACCTTTTTAAGTTTGCAATTAGTTTTTCATGTGTGTAAATAATGTGTATCATGTATATAAATCATAACTTTCTACATGTTTTATACAGTTTAAAAAACCCGCAGGTACGAATAACTAGTAAGAGCTAGATGGGGGTGAAGAAACGAACAATGTTGTTTACTGCCCAGGAGGATCCTCGTCGGATCCTCTTTGTGAGAATTCTAGGGATCTTCCAATTACATTTGTTCATCGTACATTGTGCGGTCAGAAATTATTGTAAATTTTTTTATTTAAAATTACCTTACAAAAACTGGTTGTACGATGTACAATAAACAGATGTGATTGGAGGATCCGGCGAGGATCCTTGCTTGTTTACTGCAACACTATGAATGATGGTTACATGAGATATGGATTTGTAGAAGCAGCTAAAGAATTTTTTGATAGCATATGGAAAGTGAAAAAACCTAAAAACGCTGGTTAAATGCAATGGTGAGTGGTCTTGCTAGATGTGTGGGGGTTCATCCGAATTGGCACAGGCTAGTAGAAGCTATTTGAAGAAACATACGAGACACCATAAGTAATCTGCGCAAGATAAGTTTGACTTTCATATGCATTTGCTTTGTCAAGAGTATTTAATATTCCGTTTCTTTAAATAATTATATCTGGAAAATAAATAAATAAATATTGGGAGTAGTTGTTTTTGCCAAGTGGCTTTAATTGATTTTGGTCATGATATTTTATATATCAAACTGATAGGCGAACTTCAATATTTTTTACAAATTGAAAATTATTCGTGAAGAATAGATATCCCTACTAGTTTTCACGAAAATTGTTAGGATAAAAGGACAGCTACTCTTCATGAGTAATCTTCAATATGAACAAAATAAGAAATTTGTCATTTACTTATTCCTTTATAATACCTTTTATAGAGTTCTAAAGTTGATTACTATTGAAAACACTCTTTTTTCTTTCTATACCTCCCCGTTTAATTTGGAGTATTGTTTCCGATTAATTTATTCGATCATATGATTAGAAATACAAAATTTTATACAAAAATTAGCACCCTCGACCTTTAACAGAAACTTCAAAACAAAATAATTTTCGAAGTAACATTACAATAAAGTAATGATAGGGAGATTAAATTTGTGGACAAAATTTACAAACTAAAGATGTGTCACCAAATGAAATGAGCACACTTATCAACATTTATGTAATAATCAAAACATCAACATTTATGTAATAATCAAAACATCAACTTGTATATCATTTGATTTACAAAATTTTGTCTATAAATCTAATCATCCTCGCATTTCCCTACAATAAATTTATGCAATAGTTTATCAAGTGGTAGCAAACTGTTGATTAGTATTACAATGACTTGTCAAACTATCCTGACGCATCAGAACACGTCATCGCGACCAGCTACCGTAGACTTTTCCATTAATATTTTCTTATTGCCTTTGGGTTGTCGAGTGGAAGGTGTAGCCAGCAAACTACATGTATAAATAACTACTCCCACGGTACCATCCACATACCCGTAACCAGTTAAAGAGCAAGCGAGAGAGATGGCAGCTGCAGTGGAGGATTCCAGTAATGTTTCTGAAGCCTACCCAATGACAGGCGGAGATGGCCCCAACAGCTATGCCAAGAACTCGATACGCCAGGTTCTGCTCATGACACATGTAGCCTTTACTAGTATATATTAGGAAATTCTCACGATGTTTTTTTTCCATGAGTTCAAGTAGTAAAGTTGCAAATTAAACTATTCATTGATGATAATTTTTTTTTTTTTTTTCCCATTCCTTTTTGTGCTTTTGTAGAAAGGAGTTGTTGATGCTGCCAAAGAACTTATAACCAAGACTATTAAACAAAATCTTGATCTGGACCTCTGCTTACCTTGCGACACCTTCCATATTGCAGATTTGGGTTGCTCGGTTGGGCCTAATACTTTTGTATCGGTTGAAAACGTACTTGAAGCTGTGAAATTCGAGTACCAAAGCCGAGGGCTAAGTTCCCAAATCCCCGAATTTCAAGCTTTTTTCAGTGATCACACCCTAAATGATTTTAACATGCTCTTCAAATCCCTCCCTCGGAACAGGAACTACTACGCAGCGGGTGTGCCAGGTTCTTTCTACGGTCGCTTATTTCCCAAGGCTTCCATTCACTTTTTTCACTCGTCATTAGCCGTTCATTGGCTTTCTAGAGTACCAAAAGATGTAACGGAGAAAACCAGTCGAGCTTGGAATAAAGGAAGAATCCACTACTCAAATTCCCGAGACGAAGTGGTCAAGGCTTATCAAGCTCAATATTCTGAGGACATGGAGTGTTTCCTCCATGCCAGGGCGCTAGAGACTGTGCATCGAGGATTGGTAGTGCTTACCCTTTTAGGACGCCACAATGATACCCCTCATTCTCACTCTATAGGAAATGTGACTGTTGACATTTTAGGATCTTGCCTCATGGACATGGCTAGGAAGGTAACCAAATACTCATACATCACTACTGTGTTTGATATTGTAGTTAAATTAACTACATCACAATAATATATCATACTTTGTTACGTAAACTCTAATTATTTATCTGTTATAATCGGAAGAACAAATTTAGTTAATTTGTGCTAACTAAACTGATATGTATCTTAATTCTATATAGATGGCTGTATAATTAAGATTGTGTTTGTCTTTTGTTACATCGGAGGGCATTTGGACTATAAATTATAATATGGTGTTGTTCCTTCAAACAGGGAGTAATTAGTGAAGAGAAGGTAGATTCATTTAACATCCCTTCATACTGCGTTTCTCCTCAAGAACTGGAAGTCATTGTAGAACGAAATGGATGCTTCAGCATAGAGGCTTTGGAAACCCTAGTTTATCATGTCCCGGAACATGGCGCTCTCTCTATAGCAAAACGTAGTGCATCTACGATGAGAGCTGCCACAGAGGGACTCATCAAGCAACAATTTGGAGAAGAGATCTTAGATGAACTCTTCAGCTTGTATCAGCAAAAAATTGAAGAGCAAATCTCAATATTTGAGTCAAAGAAGTCGGTTATCTTTTTTGTTGTGCTTAAACGCAAGACGAATTGATTTGAACATGCGTTGTTAAACTCCCTAATGTTAGTTTGGAAGTGTGTTTCCCTTTGTATAAGAAAACAAATGTCAACTACCTAAAATACGCAGGAGCGGCTCCTAGCCTGTGTTGTATCGTTTCAGATTGGAGGTTTCATATTATATTTACTTGGGTTTGATTACATGAACTGTGGTATCAGCTCAATACGTGGTTAGTTATTTACCCAACAAAAAAATTAAGGTGGCTAATCAGAAGATAAAAGGTTAAGGCTTAATTAATTGTTTTAACGACAGTAGAATCAAATCTCAGACTGCCCTTCAAGTGTTGTTACACACACACCAACAAATTAATAAGTATTTTAGCGAGTACTTCTTAAGCAAGGAAAATTCACTCAGAAAATAACCAACCGTCGTAAAATATGAGCAGACCCCCTAACAAACAGTGAGAAAATTAAATTATCAATGACGATATGTCCTCACATATGTTTAGAGGAAATTCATTTTTCTCATTAAAAAACTTTTGTTTTCTCCTATTCTCATTTCCTCCACATTACCAAAAAAAAAATAATAAGGGTTAAACTCTGTTTACTACCCTGAAGTTTCGTGGTTTTCAACATTTGGTACATGAAGTTTTTTTCATCCCAGAGTCACTTTTCTCTCTTTTCCTTTCTCCATCTTCACTTTTCTCTCCATTTTTTCATGGATTTGGTGCTAAAACTAAAATAAAAACAAAAAAAATGGAAAATTTCAGTTTCTTTTTTAATATCAAGTAAAATGATCAAAGGTGGACTTTGGCAGTAGCAAAAGCTAACCCAATTTCTTTGAAAAAAAAAAGGAATGGAGCTAACCCAGTTAGAATGATCAAAGGTGGACTTTGG
>JADOBS010300736.1:0-11100 GCA_015708375.1 Cydonia oblonga
GTTGAAAATGTTGGTCTTTCCTATGAAAAGCCCCTTGTCACTGGTTTCTACGGATGCCGGACCCGACAGTTTCAAGAAACGCACGTACCTTTCCTCTACCACCGTGGACCGGAGCCATATCGGAGTTGCAGGTGTAGTTCAAATGCATGGTCCAAGCAATGGACCCGTTGGATTCAAATGCAAGTAAATCTTTGTCAGAGCAAGCATAAACCTTCCCATCACGTCCGATTAGCGGTCTCGAAAGCCGACTACGAGAACTTGTTCTTCTACTCGGATCATTAACTGAACAAAACAGAGAACACAGTAAGTAATAAAAATATCCAGCAAATAGTTTCAAAGGCATAACTTATAGATTAGAACACGAAAAAAGAAAAAGAAAAAGAAAAACAGAATTCCAGCACCTGGGTTATCCTGGAATTGCGTAGTTTGAGAATGGGTGGGTATCAAAAGGACCATTGTCAACAAGAACACAACTTCCATTGCAGAAATTGCAGACGAAAGATGTACGTGTGAGAAAATGTGAGAGAGAGAGCTTTTGCTGTGGTTGGTTTGAAAGGCCAAACCGCTCAGAACGTGGGGAACCAAAACTCATGCAGTTTTTGCTCTGTTTTGGTCATGCCATTTATCTGGGCCAGGTTTTTTTTAGTATGGTGGCCGATACTTGGGCTGTTTTTGAACTGGTGGCGGATCCTTGGGCTTTTGGAAAAAGAGGTGGAACTTCTGGATGTTTTTCAGGAAGCCGCGAGACGAGACGGACAGTGTTTTCGGCACATTAAAAAAAAATTTAGAAGTGTATTTAAAATGATTAAAAGTACTTTTATAGAAAATATTTTTTTGAGTTCTAAAAACACTTGAAGAGCTTCCTGGAAGTTCTAAAAACACTTGCAATTTTAATAAAAATTTAGAATTAGTTTAAAATTTTTTTTTTACCAAAATTACTTTCATTCATTTTAAAAATAGTTCTAAACGAGCTCTAAAAAATTTCATCAAGAAGTGATTGTGGTGCCGTACACCATAATTATATATATATATATATAAAGGAAAACTAATGAAAATGGCTTGAAAACTTTAAGTTTTAATAAAAATGATAAAAATATGTTGTAAGTAAATAGTTTAGGAATGATTTTTAGAGTAAAAATATTATTTTTCGTTAAAATGAACGGTACCGGAATTAAAACACCTAAAAAAAAGAGTTTTAATGAAAAACTCCCAATACTTAAAAATTAATTTTTTTATTTATACCTGATATTATTCATTATACTTTCCAAAAGAGTTTTTCAGGGTTTTTTTTTACTTTTCATTATTTTTCCCAAAAAAAGAAATAGACAGGCTTTGCAGGCAACAACGGCCGAAGCCCGTATTGTTTTCCTGGCTCTGGGGTCTTAAACCCTTTCTTTTACTCTGTTCAGGTCTGCCTTCCTCCTCCCCTTTCTTGTCTGCAAGTCTCTCAAGATTCTCAGCGTTCCCTTCCCACCATTGATTGGTAAGCTCTTAATTCTAACTTATAATTTCACTTTCTGAACTCGATTTCCATTTTCCATGGATTTCTTCATCTGGGTATATCTAAAAACTTCAGTTTTTCGATTCTTCGAAGCTAATTGTTGGGTTGTTCAATCTGGATGGCTGTGTTCTCTGCTGCGATCTGATAATATTTTGAGAATTGCAATGTCTCGATTTGCAGTATTTGAAATTGAAAAAAATAATATATTTTCATTTTTTTTTTTATCGAACGATAGATTTTGTTAGATTAAGAGTTAGATTAACTTCCGACGGGATTTGAACCCATGCTGTCATGCAAGGGCTCAACACCTATCCACCACTGTGGTAAAGGACGACTCGCAATATATTTTCATTTCTTAGCTTGATTTGATTGTGTGATGTTCAACACTCGATTTTGTAACTTTGTTAATTTTGTGAATTCCAAAATGTTATCTTTTGCTTTGGTTGTGGACTTGTTGTTTAGAAATGTAATGGGAAACGCGCATTGATGGAACCCGCTACGATTGTTGAATGAAAAATAGAACTCGAGGGACACTAAGTAGTGAATCAAGGGGTACTAAATCGTGGTTTATATACGGCTTATTGCTGGTTTAGTGTTTTTATTTTTGTTTCGGAGTTTGTAACCGGTTGTATTTGTTCGTAATTCTCAAAGATAATCGGTACTGATTGACATGCTCAGATTATACGCCTGATGTGTAACATGTATTGTAATGTAGATGGCTTTTCAGGGTGCTCCAATTTCGAATCCAATATATCTAATATCTGTTCTATGTACATTGTTGCAGGGATTTCGATTGGGAAATTGTGTGTGAACATTGAGGAATGGCAACCGAGGAAAAGGGAGAAGAATTGCAGCAAACCACAAGCCCCCAAGCTGCAGCTGGTTTGAGAGGAGCGGTGGAAGCAAAGTACCGGCAAATCAAAGAGCATGCGGAGACCTACCCTTATGTTTGGGCTTCCTACATTGTTGTATATGGTGGTTTTGCCCTCTGGGGTACCTACAGATGGAGAAAGCTTCGAAAGACTGAGGACCGTGTACGTGCGCTTCAGGAGAGATTACGCAAGCATTATGCAGCCGAGGAGGCTTCTGCTAGCTCTTCCACCCCATCTGTTAAGGTTCCACCATCTGCTGATAAAATCTCCAAGTAGTTAGAGGCATTGATCAATGCTTTTCAGGTTTACTTTCCCCCGATAAAGAAAATTTTGCTTCGAGTATGAACACAGATTGCTTGTGACTTTGTATGGATGAGAATTGAATCCAAATGCGTCATACTCAGTAGGTTAGGGTTAAATGTTAGAAGTTAATACTTATGTTCAAAACTTATGTAAACAGGTTCGTATATGCTAATTTTGTAACACTCCACTGTCATTTTATCCGATGGTGATTTTCTTCCATTTTCCCGAAAGTCATTAGGTGACTGTATTGACGTTGAAACGAAACGCGAAGAATAATGTATGATGCACTGAACTTGACGGCAGTTTGTTGCAGCGTAGCTCTAAGCTCACGGTTCTTAAACTTGTTTTTCTTTCCCATCGGAGTACATTCGCTTTCGATTTGAATTATTTCCCTGTTTCTCTTGGAGCTGTTTCAGCTGGAATAGGTAATGAAAGGCAAACAAGATGTTACGCCAAAGCACAATGCTGCCTGAAACAATGTAGAAACTGATTTATTTGCACCTTAAAAAATCACCACGAATGGCAACAATGTGTTCTGTGAAACCAAGCAAAGACCGCCCGCTAATCCACGAGTTTTGGCGTTTTAAGTCTACATTAAGGGACAACGAAAAACAGACTCTTGCAATCATGTAAAACAATTGGATTACAAGGAGAAAGACATCTCTAGATATCTGAGGCTACCGATCTCTGTCTTCGATATATTCAAGTCGAGGATTATGATGGAGCAACCTCATCAAAGTGAAAATGTTGTAATGTCTTCTGAATAATCTAGATCTCCGCGAGCTGATCGAAGCCTCTCCCTTGCATGGACATAATTGGTCTTCAATAGTGACAAGCGTACAAGGCCTAAAAGGGGCTGATGCAGCGTGCCAACTTCAACAAGAGCTCCGGAACAAGGCGCCTTCTTGGAGGTGCAATAGCATCTTTTTCAAGAGCTTCGGTATCACCAGCATGTATCACGGAAACCAGTTGGTCAAACAATTCATCTTTGCCGCCTCTTAGAGGATCCTATAAAGTGCAGCCAGGAGTCAGATGCCTATAAATGAACTCCTGATATCCTATTTCAGATTGCTCTCAAAGAGTCTGAACTGCAAATATTGTAAGTTCATAAAATGCGAATAGCAATGAAGGCCGTAAGTTTGCAATAGCGACAATTGTAAAATTCTCACATCCGAAAAATCACTTACTTGAAGAAACAAATCCGTATGAGTCTTTCCGTCATATAGTATTAAGTCAGCTTTAGCTCCTGCCTTTTGAAGCGTGTCTACAAAAACTATACTGCACATAAAGACACATTATTTACTGATACTATCACGCCATGATATTCTGTAGAAAAGTGTAAGTCGGATTCAGACATCTGTATCAAGACGGACCAAATTGAAGCTTTCTACAAAAGGCAAAATGTTTCTTTCAAGGTATGAACGTGTACTAAGCAGATAGAATCGAAAGAAAGTGCAAATGTCATGGATGACAGGCATTAGATTCAATTTACTTTAAGAAACATTTTCGGACTCAATTTGTAGGAGGCACAATATGCTAACGTAATATTAGACATCTATGTAATGGTTTCCTATGTTACTTCAGAAGAATATGAACGTGGCATTAAATTAAAAGGAATTTTTATACCGTGTCCACAGGAGGCATCAAAATTTCATATAATCCCATATAAAGGTACAATTTATATCTAGGGCATTCTAACCTGGCATCTGATGGTATCGAATAATCTGCAGTTCCATGGAAAAGGGTGATAGGAGGCAAGAGAGAAATGGCATTCCTATTGCTTGGGTCGTTTACTTTAACTTCAGGAGAAAACTGATGTAAGGATTCTTCACCTTCCATAATGCTGCATGAGTCATGACACATCAAAACAAAAGCATCAGTAAGAAGCAAGAAAAGTTACAATATAATTGATATGAGTATGCCAAAACACATGATATGGTAAGTACCTCAAAAAGATGGAACGATATAGTCCACGATTATCGAAATGATCTACTAAATTAAACAAATTGTACCTGTGAGGAGAATAAAAGAAGATTAGTAACCCATCCAAACCCGTCAACAGATCCATCTACATAGTACTAAAGTAACTACTGGTCATCAGTCTCTGATGGAGCTTGATACTACAATGACCCATGCATGTAGTGCAGATTCTAGTGTTTATACGGACAATTACATGATCAGATGGATGATTTCCTTCCACTATCAGATAACATGTGTACCAGTATTTATGTTTCTAGAAGTTTTGAATTTTTCTAGCCTATTTTAAGACATATTTGGACCTTTTCGTGAAGCCACATTCTCGCAATTGGTGCATCCAATTCATTTTTTTCCCTTTCAAATTCAGTAAAGTTTCAGTTGATTCACAATGATGAAACAAATAGATCTTTACCCGCCAGATAAACCAAAATAAGCCTTTATCTGGGAGACGCTCCAAGAAATGCTCTCTTCCTTCTTAGCTTCTTTGATTGCTTGATCCAAGAGAGCACAAGCAGAAATATGCGCACCAGCAGATTGTCCCATTAGATAGATCCTACTCAAAACAATCACAAAACGACTATAATAAATGAATATATATATACAATCAGTTTTGAGATGCACAAGAAAGGAAAGAACGAATATTAGTATGTCACCTATTAGGGTCACCTCCATAATCTGCTATATTGTTGCAGACATATGAGATCCCCTGAGAAGCATCTTTCACCATATCACTGATGGTACCTTGCGGAAAGTTTCTGCATGAATCATATAATTCATATCAACAACACTTGTACATAGCGGAAGTGTATATTGTTCATTTGAGTGAAAAACAACAAACTTTACATAACCAAAGGTTCCCTTTAACTTTTACAAGGCCAAAGCTTGGTGAACCAAAACGAATACTTTAACGTTTGAATGTATCACTCTAATAATAGACACAGTGGACATGGTGTCTACAATTTTTTTCCAAATACTTCATCGAAAGCACCATATTCAAGTTAAAGTAATCACACATTATAACTTGCACTGCTTAAACTAAAACCAATTACCTGTAATCAATGCATGCCACAATGATGTCTCTTTCAGCCAACTGCAGACCTAAAAGGGAACCCCAAGCTTTATACCTACATCAGCACAAAACTATAGAAACTTAATGTCAAATAACTAAATAAATGGCCACATATATATAACCAGAAACTTCACCTAAAGATGTTTTGCATGATCCCCAAAAAAACAAAGAGAATATCATCTCCAGGCCCTTGCACCAATTCATGAAAGAAACTTAAAAGAATTGCTGAAGTAACAGCTCTCATCTATTTAAAATCACTCACCCAATAATCCAGGCTCCACCAGTTACAAATACCACTACCGGCTTTTTTCCATCACTATTTGCAGGTAAATATAGATCCAACCTGTAAATGATACATGACATAAATGGGGTTGCAGAATTTGAAAAATCTATATCAACTGTTTAATTTCCTTTGACAAATTCCACCTACCTATTTCTTGGTTGATCTCCATACACAATACTACGCCGGACCTGGCTTGAAAAGAAATAACATATTGCAACTGAAGAAAAGTAAACAATCAAGTTATGTTCTGGTCAAATGCACAAGAGATTATTCACGACATTAACTGATTAACATAATAAAACAAAGAAATTTAGAAACTCTCATCATATGTCAAACAAACATATCTACGTTCAAGAAGTGGGTCACGTGAAAGAATATCATGGCATGGTAGTGTGAAATCTACGGACATAACACTACTGAAGTCTTAACGAAGGGAATACTGAAGTACATCAACAACAATAATCAAACTAGGAGCCTTTTCTGAAAGACTATGATGGTGCAAAACCCTATCCAGGCGGCAATTTCTTTCTTCGATTAGCAACAAATCAAACAAATCGCATCTTTCTTATAATTCGAGCAGCAGGTACTATGATTTGACGAAATATAAAACGAATAACGAAAAGGGAAACAAATTTATATTGGCAACGAATGTGTAAGAGCAAGTAGTTACATAAACACACAAACCTTGAAGAAATCCTGGCATAAGTAACATTGCATAGCAACCAAGAGCAAGCAATCTCGTCATCCACCGGTAGCCTACCCTGAATCAAAATGTATGATTAGAAATAACAAAAACTTGCATTTTTCAGCAAAAATTAACAATAATTGAACACAAAAATTCCATACAACTTAGAAATTTGATAGACTCTGGTTTTTGTTCTATAAAACCATTTTCTTTCGGTTTCCCACAATTTTCTCGGCACCAAACAGAGGTTAAATTTAAATCCAATCCTTGACCAAGTAAAGCTAGGAGGAGCTAAAGAAGAAGAAGAACGGATACCCGAGGTATCGAAGGAGCGTGAAGCTGAGGCTAGTAATCAAGTAAGTCTCCTTGGCAGCGTGGCCGATGTCGCGGCTGAAAGACTGCTGCCGACGAGGCCGGGGCGCGGCGGAGGCGAGTTTCTCGGTGAGCCTGCGACGCCTCTTGTGGCTCGATGTATTGGTATTAGCAACAGGATAGCTCAAAAACCTACAAAGGAAGGGCTTCGATGCGCCGGCATCTTCCGCCATGTCTTCCGCCGCGGAAGAGGAAGATTGCCGGAGAAGACGATCGGTTTCCGACGCCATAGCTGCCGGGTAGTGGGTATACAGCTGGACGATGAAAGCTCCAATCTTTTCAATCAATCAATCAATCAATCAATCAATCAATTAACTTTTTTAGTAAAAGAAATGGATCTGAAATTGCTTTTTAAGCTTTTTTGGTGATTTGCTAATTTCGGCGGACATTGCTTTTACTATTTACAAATCGTTAATTTTGAAGCTCCCGGAAGATCACTCGAGAACCGTTGGAACCTGAAGCTACCAGAAATTAAAAATTAAATATTCAGGCCACCATTTCTGCTCATTTGTTTTATTTTCCTCGTCATTTAGTCTTACAATAGATCAGTAATAATTTAATTCAAATTCACTTTTGACGAGAATTGAACTTAAAATATTTCACTTATAAGTGAAAAACAATATCACTAGATATTTTAAAAAAAGAAGACGTTCGCATATAAACTTCACTATAAAATATTCTCATTAGATCAAGATTCGATTTATCTTATGTAAACGCAATTTTAAAAGGGAGAGAGCACTTCCGCTTTAGCCTATGTTACTCTACATCTACAATTAGAGATATTTTACGGTGCTTTGAAATATTGGATCCTTCGAGTAATTTAACTCGATAGCATGTTTTATTTAATTCTGACATATAAGATAAGATAATATTTTCAAAGAGGAAGACGTTCGCATATAAAGAAAATATTCTCATTGGATCAAGATTCGATTTTTTTTTATGTGGACGCAATATTAAAAGGGAGAGAGCACTTCCGCTTTAGCCTATGTTACTCCGCATCTACAATTAGAGATCTTTTACGGTGCTTCGAAATATTGGATACTTCGAGCAATTTAACTGGTAGATTTTTTTCATAAAAAAAAAAAAAACACAAAATTAGTATTTTTACCGTTAAAAATCTTTAGTATCGTCGTATACTCTGAAACATCATAAAAATCGTACTTGGGCGAAATCCATATGGTAATTGGTAAAAAGAGTTTGTAGTCCATCAGAATCGGCATTTGGATGAATAAAATCCACTTGAGAAAAATAATTCGATATACTTTTTATCCATCTGCAATCCAAATGAGTTTAGACAAATTCAGTATATCAGAAGTCAGTTTTTTCTTTTAGCTTACAAGAATTCAAGCGAGCTTCCATCGACGTCCTTCTCCAATCTCATCTTCTTCTTCCGAGTCTCTGATTCTCTACCTCTACCGCAACCACCATCTCTGGACAGCAGAGAGGGGAGTTCCCAAGAACGCCGAGTCTCTGATTCTCTACCTCTACCGCAACCACCATCTCTGGACAGCAGAGAGGGGAGTTCCCAAGAACGGGGTGTAGCGGTGGATGAGAGGATGAACTGTCCTTCCGATCTTGGTCCACACGCTCAGATGGTAGTTAGCAGTCACTGGGGCATGATACATGAGCTTCAGTAGCTGTAAAATGTATTACAGACGAAACTCATTAGGCTCTGCTATGAGTTTGAGATATTCACGAAAAATGAACGTATTGAAATCAACTTTTTACATCACTAATGCACTTCTCGACTCCAAAAATTACCCAAGATCTTGACCTAAACTGACAAAAAATTACTTGTCGAGTGAGCCTACGCTTGCGGAACATGATATCTCCATCTCTATAATTAATGAGAAGAATAATGTTTAAAAAGTGAAGCAAGGGGCACCGACTCGGTGCATATTTTCAAGTGCTTTTATCCATTTGTGTGTTTGTGGCGTGCGTGTTCAACATAATTGAAACAATTTAGCTTCAGGAACACAGATGCCACTCCATAATGATAAGAAAAGAACGGAAACGCACCTGCCAGTACATGAATGCCTGTACAATGTTGCGCTGCCACCTACGAAAAATACATCACAAATTAAGAAATGTTGGAAGTGAAAAGCATAATGACAACGGAATAAGAATGAGTCCGTGAGTAGACAAATGCAGCGCAGAAAATGGTTCAAAGCAACTCACGAGAACAATGAAATAATCAGAAGGAAGCCAACTCCGATCTCAGCATGTGAAGAAAGTATGCTGAGGGTAGTTGTATTTGACTCCACCCAAACACAAGGCTCTTCCAGGTACTTCCTGTTCACCACGGCAGAAGAAAAGATATCGCTCAGTAAAGAAAATAGGTAGATATAAACTCAATGCTGGTAAGGTACTATTCATTTAGATTGGACTGAACATCAAACCAAAAGTAAATGCGCTCCAAAAATCTTGAAAACTATCCTGATCCTGATGCCCAGCATCAGAATTAGCAAATCCACAGCGTCATAGAATTGGATGCAAATAACAGAGGTTAAAAATGAAATACTACTATCCCCATGGCAGCAGGTATCTAACACAAGTAAATATAAAGCAACATTATTGAACATCAACTCTTCTACCTGTACAAGGAGGATTGACTAAAATTGCGCCTAAGGAACTTGGCAACGTGCTCAAGAGCCCGACACAGAATGGGAATCAGCGCGACTGCAATAAACATCACATCATTAAACTAGACATGCCAAGAACATGAGTCCGACTTAGAATGAAAACATATAAGAAAAGAGAAGACAAAACTTGAGGATTATGGAATGCTTACATTTTAGGCAAAGGTGTGATGTGACAAAGGTAAGGCAGTACATCAAGTAGATAAAATCCTTAGTCATGATAATTGACTGAAAGTACACTTGAAAAGCCTGCAAGTTCCAAGCCCTTGGTTTCTGAAAAGTAAAGGGTGCGTTAATCAAATATGAACAAGGACAGCACATCCAAGTTAATGAAATAAGAAAGCAAGTGATTGAATCTGAGAAAGTAGATTTACCCCGTAAAGCGAGTACAAGGAATACAGAGATGAACAGGCAGTGCCCATAAAGGAAAGCCGATATGCCCTATGTGAAAGGTTTCTAGGCATCAGTGGGAAAATTGCAAACACAGCCACAAGAAACACCTGCAGGGAAGAAAGACATACAAAAGGAATCAATAACAACAGACCTATATTAAAATGTAAGCAGAACTTAGCAAGATGCCATTGTTAACAGAAAGTTTTGGATTCAAAAGAAGCACACATATTTTTCATGGAGAAGGACCCTTGCCCAACTGGACAAGAATAACAGTACAGCAGTTCAGTTGCATTTGAAAAACCATAGAGTCCAAAGTAAAACATAAACTCTAACCTAGAGAAAACTGTTTATTGAGACTGTCCATGGAGAACATGGTTGAAGGGAACAAGATAAACTGTGAAGGTCAATAACAAAGAAAAACTACAAGAAGTCCCAACATTTCTTCAAAATCAGGCTGATTTATAAGCATCATACGCCTAATAAGGAAAGAGTTTGACAGACAGATACGAAAATAAAAACAAATCTGATTCTATCAATGCATGAGTAGACTTGACAGTACCCAAGCATTTACAGAAAACTGAATGGTTTTTCGATCCCAACGCAGAGAAGTTGGAGGAGCTGCTGCAGGTGTCCCTGGAGTTCTGGGAGTTGAACCTACAAACACCAATTCAAGGTCAATTAACTATAATCAACAAATTCCAGGCTACTGAAAGCAACTACAGTTTTATTTTGAGATAAATTTCATTTCTTTTAAAGGAAACAGCAATTTTGGCATATGCAAATTTTTGTACAGAAAAATGAAAGCATCCCAACCTGCGCTACGGGGCTGAGTTTGGTCATTTGTCGTCCGTGACGAGGCAGATGGTCTCTTTGGCTGGGCAGAACTGCTAGATGACATCACGTCTACCATAAGTTCAGGATCCTATTCACAAAATCCGAGTACAAACTTTGTCAAGGTGCACAGAATTTAAAAAAAAAAAAAAAAAAAAAAAAAAATCTTAACAAA
>JADOBS010300737.1:0-11101 GCA_015708375.1 Cydonia oblonga
TTTTTATTAAAATTCAAAATTTTGAAATACTTTTTATTAGTTTTCCTTATAAATTTTGGGTCATGCATAAAGTAAATACCCATTATGCTTTCAGACAAACATCAGTGTGTTGGACATTGGGCAGGCCCAACGGTCTATGTTTAGTCCAAACATTTAATATTGGATTATCTTAATTGTCAAATGCTAGGTTTGATTCCTTTCCATTGCTACCCAAAACCAAAAGGACTTCGGTTCAAATGCTAAGTTTAAATAATGCTATAACGTGGGCAGCTGGGGTTAGCTAAGCTTTCTGAAAGAATTGACATGATAGTGATACGCAGGGCAATATACAAATTTATTTAAAGAGAGTGACGCAGCCTGCTGCTTACAAAACCAACTAGAAAACAGTCCAGCAACCCGGGAAGTTTTAATTCAGCAGCGGGAGGGGAGGCATTATCTGTGGTTGATGAGTACTGCACCAAATAATTAGAAATTTTATTTCTCCAAATTTAACTATTTTCTTTGGCTGTTTGGAATGGTTCATATATGTTTGTCCTTATCCACGAGTGTTCATATTGCTATAAACAAAAATTAGAGACCCGCATTAATTTAAGTTTCCCAACGATGTCGAAATCCCTATTTTAGAGTCTAAAGTGAGAGTGTAACCCTCAACCCTACAATCCTAAACTGGTACCGGTCGGATATTGTGCTATAAAACACACACATACACATAGATATGTATGTATTGTTAGAATTAGAGCTTGATCTTGTAATTTTGTACTGAAAATAAGAATGAGAATGTTCATTTTACACTGTTTGGATTTTCGGGGAAACAAAGTTGTAGAAAGAGAGGTATCAGAGAGGAATGTTCATTGCATTACCGCACACAAATCGTGTGGAAATATTTCGTTGTTACAAGCTTGGAGAAGGAGTGAGCTTTTGTCACTTACATCATCACCTGCATCCAAAGCCGGTTCAGAGATTTTTTAGGCCCGGGGCGATGCAAAAAAATGTGCTCTAACTTCATATAAGAAAATTATTTATTTTCACACGTAAGACATCGATAAATTTATACTTAGAAAAACACTTAAAACTCAATAATTTAGAAACACATAAAGACTAATTAATTTTGAATCTAGAGAAGGAAACCAAAAAACTTTGAGCATACAAGTAGATAGACGATACTGTGGCAGTCATCGTTTGCCTCGCAGTTATATCTTGTGTTACACTCAACACGGTCGGTCCAGAGAATTTTGAGGCCAGCGCAACGCCAAAAAATGTGCCCTAACTTCATATAAGAAAATTATTTATTTTCACACATAAGACATCGATAAAATTATACTTAGAAAAACAGTTCAAACTCAATAATGAACACAGAAAGACTAATTTATTTCGTATCCAGAGAAGGAAACCAAAAAACTTTGAGCTTACATGTAGATAGACGATGAGTTTTGTTTTCCATCTGAACTTTTAAAGTGTTTTTGTCACAGCTCGTGCCGAACGTGTATATTATTTTATCCTCAAGAGCAAGGAAGTTACTAATCTACCCTTGGACGTTAAATTGTATTGTGTGGTTTTCACTTAGCCTTTGGACTAATTTATATTTTTCCTTACTTGTTGGAACCAATTAAGACTTAGATTTATTTTCTTTGTTTTCTTTTTGGTCTCCAAGTTGGACAAGTTTGGACCACACACACACAACCAAACCAACCCGTGGACCCTCTCTCGCTTCCCTTTCGGATTTTCTGCAATTTCCGTACAATTGTACGGTCAACTTGTGAAACAACCCTTTCAAGCACGGATCGATGTCGAGGAGGTGATCTTCGTGTTCCTTGTGAGCCCAGAAGTTCATTTATATCCTTGGTTAGACGTGAAGACTTTGAGAACTAGAGAACCAGGAAACCCCGATGAGGTGCACAGTGACTCCGTAGTGATCGTGGAGGTTTCTTCGGGTTTTAAGGTCATATGAGGTCTTAGAACTTCTTCACGAAGCTTAGGGAAGAATTTTGAAAGGTTTTCGACGTCGGGAAGCTTAGTTTTGACGAGTTGCAGAGGTGGCCGGATAATCAAGCTTTCTCTGGCGAGATTTCATTGGTTTTAGGTCCTAAAAGTGGTAAGAATGTGTTCCTCTCATCCTAAGCTTCATTTTGGTTCAAATTTCATGGATTTTGGTTGAGAAATGAGTGAGAAATTAAGTTTAGAAAATTTTCCAGAATCCAGCGATCACAGCTGTGGCGGCGCCGGACTCAGGCGAACTAAGGAAGAATGAGGCAAATATTCCGTCAAAGTTGACGGAATATTCCAACGAAGTCAAGTATCTTTAACGACATATCTATTATTTAACGGAATATTCCCTAACGGCGTCAAGGATTATGTTTGGTGTGCCAGGCACGTGCTTGTGCATGTGGCCGTGCCTTGGCCGGCGCATGAAGGCGTATGGGTGCTCGAAAAATTTTCCTAAAAATATAGGGATCTTCATGAGGTTGTGTAGATCACGATGGTATATTCAAATACCCAATTGAGCAATGTATGAGAAGTTATTACCTAATTTTGATTATGTACTCTAAAATAACGTTTAAATAGTTGTTTCGCATATAGGTGAGACCTATCCTGAGGACGAGCGCAGTCAATCTAGGCTAGGGCTACGACTCTTCCACATATCAGTGAGTGGGCTTTTGGTTTTCAGTATATACATATATACTTGGTATTTTTCCCAGAAAATCGATTTAAGTAATTATATGTTTTGAAATACCATGTTAAGTATTTACATATTTAATACATGCATTAGTAGTTGCATATATTTTTGGTTGATGTTACGGACGCACAGGTAAGTGCCAGGTAAGTTTATAGGTTGTGGATGTGAGATTTCATGGTTATATTAAATATAATGCATTTAGAGCTCATAAACCTGCACCCAGGTGTTAGTGCTCCCGCTCGGGCCAGGGCATAGTCCTTCACGTGATGTTCACCTCCCGCACCACACGCTCACCTTGGATCAAAGTTAGGTGCATAATCCTGTCATACAAACCACTATAGGTGGTTCCGACTCGTAGGTGACCTGTGATCATTCGCACAGTCTTCACGTGATCGTAGCACTTGAGCGTATTTATTACACCCAGTCCTGTCGTACAGACCACTTTAGGTGGTTCCGACTCATGTGCATGCATACTTGCTTGAGCTATAGATTCAGCCGTACAGGCCACTTTATGTGGATCCAACTGATATGTTATATTTCATTGATATACTTCACCTAGATTACTTGTTGCATCATTTTGAGATTTTCAGCATGGTATTCATTTGGATTTGTTTATCCTGAGTATGATTTTCGATATAGTATGTATTCTATTTTTTGGGAGATTATACAGGTTTTACGGCGAGGGGTTAGAATATTTGATAAATGAAATGGTTTTAGAAAGCTTTGTTTTTGCCTACTCACACTTTCTGTTTTGCGCCCTTCCAGGTTCTAGGTAGGATTGTTGATTGGTGGCTTGTGAGGAAGTAACGGTGGTTTTGACAGATTATCACTAATGTAGGACCATCTTTGGTAGTGTATAACTAGTAATTGTCCCGCTGGATTGCACCTAGACTTTCTATGCTCTGGTTTGTGTAATCACACTTAATCTCGTCACTAGCACTTATTTCTTATTTAGTGCTTTATTTAGTTTGGTTTTTATTTACTCGTGTTTCTTATTATTAATCTCATTTCCGCATTGCGCACATGGCTTCGTCACCCTCATGTGACGGCCAGCATGCCTCGATCTAGGTCTGGGTGTGTCAATTTTTGTATAAATCGTAAGGTATTTTTTCTTATTTACTAAACCTTGTCCATATGAGACTAAAAAAATAATGATGTTTTCGAGTCTTTAATTAATATGTATAAGTAATGAACAAACACTAAATTAAACCTTTTGATGACACGTCATATGATTTGCAAATTTGCTCTACGTATTACTCTTTATAGAAGATTAGACTTGAATTCAAACGAATATTTATAATAGCAACCCACATAGCTACTAGCTAGTAACTAAAAATAAATTAACCAAACAAATATTCGTAAAATTTGAAAAGAATGAACACGCATATAGCATTTCGAACTTAGGAAATCTTGTTAATTTTTAAACAACAAAAACCATTACTTCTAATTAAACATCTTGATTATTTAACTAATTTTTATAAATTTATACTCTTATGAAAAGTAAATAAGCACATATAGTGTTTTGAACCCAAGACCTCTTCATTATTTTCAAATGACAAAACCACCACTTCTAGTTAAATTCCTTTATCATTAAACCAAATTTTACAAATTTATACTCTTATAAAAACATATATAAATATAACACCCTAATAATTTTGATGCCCCGATTTTTCTTAGGCCCCGGACGGTCGCCCTGCCCGCACTGGGCCTGGGCCTGGGCCGGCCCTGCCTACATCTAACCATTCAAATGATCAACCCTATAAGATGATTACATTTGTCAAGAGTTATAACTCATTAGTCATTACAACAAAATATGTGATAAATAAAGGTCAAAATTAAGGTCGCCATCAATGAGTAATCCATATAAGAGGAACAATTCAATACACAGAAATACATCTGATACCATTAACAACTATCAATGAAAGCTGGCCATGCTCTCATCAACACTAGTCTATATCCAGTAACAATTAATTAACAAATAATTGAGGGGCATATATGGCGTGACCCATCACCAAGTCCTAATTAAACAAGAAGATTACGTGGACAATGATGCAAACATATAGTTCGAAGCTCTCTCTCTCTCTCTCTCTCTCTATAAATCCAAGATTTTGGCAGCCACTGTGAAGTTGGAAACAAGAAAACCTAATTAGAATGAAAAGGAAGTTAATGGATCAGAATATGGGATCAGAGATTAGATGTGCCATTGAAGAACTCTCCGTTATGGTCAAAGTTAAAGGTGGTATACTGGTCCCAGCGGCTGAACATGGTGGTGGTGATCATGCTCACGAGGCTGCCCATATTCCCACCAGGCCTTTTCTTTCTCTCTGCAGCTTGATTCTTCAAGTTCTTGGTCTCTCTCTCTCTCTCCCGTATCATTGGATCAAAGAATATTGTTCTCTCCTTTTTAGGTTCTAGGGTTTACTTTTAACTTCGAGAATGTATATTCAGTCAGTATAACTTCAATGGAGATTGTCTTTGATGCTTTGAAAGACGCCATCGCACACACGCAACCTGCCATAATCAAATACCACTTACAGTTGTTTTTGCCCTTTTGCAGATAAAATAGGACCAACAATGGCTGTTCTAAGCCAAGATGTCCATCACAATATTCGGGTAATAATTACAAAGAAAACCAATCTTAGCATTTATATATGTGAATATGTATTCAGTCAGTATCTATATATGAACAATTTATACACACGTACAGAATAATGTTCTTATATATGCATTGCAAGAAAACATGATGTTGTTCCTTCTAGGACCTTCATGTAGTAATAATTACAAAGAAAACCAAGATGCTTCACATGCTTGAAGTGTCTGAATAAAGCATTCTTATCCAATATCAATGGATTTCCAATGTGAAAATTTCTTTCTTAAGTCCGCACTACCTCCCTTTGACTTTTCATGCAATATTGCCCTCGATTATATCATTTCATAATTAATTGGCAATTTGGACTAATTAATCAATCAAGTGATTGATTTATCTTTTTTTTTAGTAACCATTTTACCAATTCTTATGTGTGTAGAGATTGGAAACGAAACATGAATCAGATCCTCCGACATATTCAAATATGGTTGAGATGTTGAAAAACGAGGCGACAGAAGGCATTGCTAGAAACGTTACCAGTTGTAGTAGAGCCTTTGTTTGGCTCACCAGGTAATTATTTAATTGGCTCAACACTAGGTAATTAAACAAAGATATTTGATTTCTCTGTTTGCCCCTGACTATGTGAGACATGAAGAAATTTTTAGTTGTGACAAGAACACGGATGATACATCACGTGTTTTTATGTAAGTGGTGGAAAATTTTAATTTTTAAGTTATTAACCTTTTAACACACATAACCTACAATTTATATAAAGACACATAATGTACCACCTCGTGTGACGGTCACATTGAAAAATCTCTCGTGAGACATGAATGATATTATTATTGAGCCTTTACAAACACCGAGAACCTTCTCCATTTGGACGGAGGAATTTAAAAGAAATAGTTTGGATTTAACCATAAAGCTAAATGATACCCAAAATTTTGAAATTATATAGAATGTAGTTAAAATGACAATATGAAAGGAATCATTTTGAAATTCATTTTTGTTCTTTATTTCCTTCTTATCCGAATCTCCATGGATTATATAATCTTAAAAAATATTATCTTATAACGTCATATATATAATCCCTAGATTTGAAATCGTAAATCCAAATGGGCCCTTATTTATTCCAAATTTAATAGTTCTTACCAAGATTTTAGAGAGTTGACTAATAATTAACTCACAGATAATTAATATTAATATTGTCCTGATCAACTTAAATACATGTGTGATTCAGTATGTGTGAAGTTTTATGATACAAACCCTTGAAGTATTTAAAAATAGAACTACTTGATATAAGTTGTATTACCTATCACCTTCCCAACCTGACGATCTTGGATTCCACGGTTCGTGATATGGTGTTGCTCTGCTGTTGCCTGCCTGATTATTATGTGATAAACAAAACTTATAAGTTGTATTTAATTTTAACTCTACTACTAGCCATTAGATTTTCATGATAGGTAAATCAAAATCAACTTAATTTTAACACAAACATCCATTAGTTTCTTACATAAATAAAATTCATTTGGCAACTACTTTTAGTTTTTAAGTAAAATAAAAACTGAAAACGAAAATCATGTCAACTTTTAGAAAGTCAAAAAAGAGGATATCAGTTTTTTGTCTTTATTAAAACTGAAAACAATTACCAAAACAAGCTTAGTTTTCATAAATAAAAAAAAACTAAAACTAAAAATTAAATACAAAATTATTATCAAACTGCTCATAATTACACACAAATATTGGCTAGTTCTTTTTCTTTCAGAAATAAACAACGATTGGTCCATATAGCTTAGGTGGCATCCATAATATATTTCGCATTCAACATGCTCTCTGCTTTTTGTTCGTAAGTTTATATCAATTACGCGTACGCTTCCAAACTTTTAAATTAACAATATTACAAACTATCTCAGCCTTAATGCTCAAACTACCATTGGAACTAAACAACCTCAATTAATTTATGTCATTCAGTTGAACAGTTATTTTTTTTAATACAACAATATATTTACATTAAGGGATAGGAGAATTAATTGGTTGTGAACACGCTATCTACGAGATTCAAACCTAAGACCTATCTATTACAAGTGAAGATGAATATCACTAGACATTAATAGTAAGCGGCAAATTGTATAAGTATTCAATTATTTAGAATTCACCATGCGGCCACACTTTTATATTTTTGAGTTAGACTTTACTTATGCCATCAAAGTTTGCTTTCATTGCTGGCTAATAACTTGTTATAGTACTTAAGTTAAAATCTTGTTTAGGTGCATAATTGGCACTATATATTTCTTGGATGTATCAACTACTCGTTGTATAAGATGCTTCATTTTCGTTATAAACTAATTGGTTTGTTCTACATTCAGATCCCTAGATTTTACAGTGGCCTTATTGCAAAATTTAGTAAGAGATCCCGGGAAAAATATGAAGCAGGCAGTGGAAGAGTCTTATACCATTACTTTGAAGCCGTGGCATAGATGGATTTCATCAGCTGCTTCTAAAGTATTATTCTCTTCTTTTTTCAAAAGCTATATAACTATTCATTATTTATTCCACTGTTATTGTCCCAAACTTAAGCAACTTATTTAGCTATTCATTAGGTTCAACACAAGGATGTTAACACCACGTGACGCGTTGATGTCTTGTATCAAGTCTGAGGGCATGCATGCCACATGATATATACATAATTTTTTTTTCTCTATAAGCTTGTTTCTTTTAGAAGGACCATGAATAGTTGAAACTTAAAATTTAACAAACCCATGGCACATACGGTATGTTATCACATGGAGCAACATCAAATTCTACTTGGAGTACTAACAAATATACTGTATGCAGGTAGCTCTAATGCTAGTGCCAGACAATGAAACATTCATTAGTAGCCTCATGGCAAAAGATGAAAGCTTTGACGACTTGAAGCTGGAAATAGAGACCTTGGTTTCCTTACTTGTGCCTTATCTGGAACAAATCCACTCGATTCTGGTAAACTATTCGACAACCCAACGCTTAAACAATGCTGCTGCTTTGTTTTCCTTCTTTGGCTAACGTGTGTGTTTTACATGTTTGATTATACTTTGTTTTGCAGGGATTTTATCACTTGGATAGGTTGAAATCTAACTGAGGTACACACATAAACAAAGCAGAATTAATGAGTGTACGGCCATAAGTCAAAGAGTCCAGTATTCCTATTTATGTAAATATGTGCAAATTGTATTTGGTTGTTATGATAAGCAAAATTGTCTTCGCGTTTCGTATAATTAATTAAGTATTATCTAATGTATCTCAACATGAAGGAACATCTATGATCTATCTAGCTATGATTTCTCTGTACAGTTTTAATGGAAAATACTCGTAAATCATAAATATTAGGCTTGGCTTCAATGGCGTGTGGTTTGAAAGCTAAGGACCCACAAGTTTAGCAAGAGATCGTATGCATGAAACTCCTTTGTATTTGAATAAAGTTTGGGCTTTAAGAGGCTTTTTGGTGAGGTTTCTGTAGTGGTTGTTAAGGCTATGAATATTGTAATTCAAGTAGCTGCTTATGGTGGTTTTAAAAGTGGTTGTACCAAAGGGAATGGCTCGAGGCTTACATTGGATAATGCTTCCAACAACTCGAAAATGGTTGGACTTAAAAAGTGGAAGAAAAAAAAAAAAAAACCTCTAAACAATATGATGTGGACTCTTCTCCAAACAAATTTACTATATAAAAATAAACTTTGATAGGAATGTTATACCTAATGGCTATGCTGCTTCTGAATTTATCATTGGAAATTCAAATGTTCATACCATTAGATAAGTGTTCGTTCCTCTTGGTTTTCCCTTCTATTTTGAAGGTTGAGACATTTGCTTTAAGACTACCTCATACGATTCATCATGTTAATTTTGAAGGGAGATATTCAAACGCAGTGATCCAACAGTTAATCATCAAAGTCTAAATAGTTTGGCGTAGTCTCTCAATTATTCAAGATAAAGAGGGCATACATGGTAGGTTACACCGTCACGATGGCTTCCCACCCTAATGAAGTAGAGACAAGTATAAGTTTTCATCTATATATATCATTGTTTTATTGGCATGGAAGGCAGAATGATAGTTTACTCATCCTATTCAAGTTCTTCTCTATTAATTTATATAAGATTCCTTAGTACACTAATGACCATATTAATCTGGCGGTAGATTGATTTTACAAACATAGGTCATAATTATATATGATCATGTTTGAATTTAGTTAGATCATTATATATGGTCATGTTCAGCTTCTTTTTTATTTCTAAATTACATTTTCATGCGCTGTTTCTATTCGAAAGACTTCATTTCAAATAAGGAAACGAAGGTCAGACTGAGAACATTCCAAGTACATTTGAAAGACTTCATTTCTTCAGCAAGCCAATGTTAACAGAATGGTTAATAGTTTCCCACCGCTGGATTAGTGATCTATCATCTTGCCCTCTTTCAAATGTCTTGTACTTCATGTAATACTTAACTATTCGACCCCAATATGTAGTACAACATCGATGCTAGTTGCAAGGCAAGCATGTATAAGAAGAATATCTTCTGCAGTGAAACTCTCTCCTCGTTTTTTCTTTGCAGTTTCTGGTTTTCAACAGAAATTTGGGATGAATTGGCAGGTAGGACTTTCTTGCATAGGAAATGGATGCCTCATGGTGACATTATTGTTTGGGGATTAAGAGCTAGTGTAATGAAGTAGGCTCTTTTGGCCAAGTTAGGGTGGAGAACTCATGCTAAGGAGACTGGTCTTTGGTCTCAAATTTATCAAGTATTTGAAAGGTTCTTCCATTTTAGACCTCAAAATTCATAAAAGAACTGAATGTTCTTATATTTAGAAAGAGATTCTGTATGGAGCTAATCTTCTTAAAAATGCTTGATTTGCAGAATGGTAATGGTGAGACAGTGAAGTTTTGGAAGGATATATGGGTTTTAAATGTCCCTTTAATTGAAACTATTGATGCTGCTAAAGTCTCCAATGGTGATTGTGTTGTCTCATAGTTTTTAAATAATGGTTGGTTGAATTTTAATAAGATATATGTTGCCAGAGGATATGGTTCAAAAAATTATGTGTTAGTCTGCTAGTACTACTGGTGCAGGTGTGGATAAAATTATTTGGATGTGTGCTTTTAATGGAGTTTCCACAGTCAAGTCAACTTATAACAGTTTTCTTAATGGAGAGGATTGGTCTGATATTTGTTGTGGATTCTACTTGGAAAATTAATGTTCGACCTAAGCTAGAAGTTTTTCTTTGGTTGATGAGTAATGGGAAATTGCTTTATCTTTGAGCAATGAGTTAGAAGAAATTTAATTTCTAATCCTTCTTGTAATACTTGTTGTGGACCAATTGAATCCATTGCTCATATTTTCAAGGGTTGTCCCATACCTACGTGTATTTGGAAAGTTATGAGAGTTTCAAGGCAACCGAGGAAAGCCCAAAATCTTGATTTTAAGGATTGGATATTGGCATATTTAGAAATGGAGAAGTAAGCAGATTTTTATGTCAATTTTGTCACGCCTGTTGATCCAAAAAAAGGATCATTGTAAGAGATGCGGCTGAATGGATGAAGGTTTTTGTAAATTCTTTCGTTAAACATGTCAAGAGACAAATTTCACTTTCTTAGTATCCTCCTAATGTAGGTTGTTGTAAACTAAACGTGGATGGATCATAATGGCTTTGGTTAGGAGCAGTGGCGAAGCCAGGATTTGGCAAGAGGAGGGGCGAAATGCAAAAGAGCGCAAGGTTCAATCGAAGCGGTTGCTTTTACATTGGAAAGTGCAAAGTTTTGAGTCAATATTCATAGCAGAAAACAATCTCTCCACCAAAATGGTTGTAAGC
>JADOBS010300738.1:0-11102 GCA_015708375.1 Cydonia oblonga
TCTTTTTATCTCAATGTTTAAATCAGTTTGTTTGTGTGTAATTGTGAACATGAGAGGCTAAATTCTTGTTAGTTAGGGGTGAATTTGAAGCCATGATTATATGCTATATATGAATTGATTACATCCATTTATTGTTTCTTGAGATTTGAATGTGATTTGCTTAACTGTTTGATTAAAACATATTGTTGTATGTTGATTGAGGATGCATACTTAGTTTGCATGTATGCATGCATTTGATGCTAGAGTATAAGGGAGTTTCACCTAATCGTTATGAACTTTTATTCACAAGTAGTTAAGGTTGCTAGTCACAATCATGTTAAGTAAGTCCTAGGCCAAAGTATCATGTTGTTCATAGTTACAAAAGCCTCGTTAACACTTATGATTTTCAAAGAACGTAATGACCTTTGGCATGTTTTAATATCATGCTATCATAGTTAGGAAACTTGGTAAGGATAATTTGTTGTAATGTGTCTTTCATTCAATTCAATGAACTAAGGAAAATCTGATGGTTAATTTGTGCATTCACGGTTAACTTGGGGTGTTGTCATTCGTGTCTAAAGGAATAATAACTAGAAATTGGTTCATATGCATATGTCATGTGTGGAGAAGGATCCTCTAACTAGTCTTTCACCCATTTCAAATCATCAAAATCGTTTTTCTTAAGTGTTTTATGCAAAGTTTCTGTTTTAAGTTTTAATTTCATTCAAAAACAATCATCATTTCATTAAGTCTTGTTATTTGAGTCAAAACCTGTTTCTTTTAGTCTTTTGAGTTAAGTTTGAGTTTATATTCTTAAAAATTCAGTTACTAGGTCTAGAATAAAGTCTTTTTGATTGTTTGTTGCTGTTTAGTGTGTTTTAAGTCAGTTTTGAGTCTATAGAATCTAGTTTAGTGTTTTTGAGTTTTTTTTTTTTTGTGTTGATTAGCGTCCCTAGTTAATCCTCAGCCTAGAACGATCCTTACTTGCATCTTTACTACAATCTTCATCAATAGGGTTTAATTTTCGTGCGTTGGTTTAATTCACATCACGTGCTCTTCCTCTGCCAGGTCTAAGTTGGTGGCCATCTCCTTTTCATTCTACACGAGGTTCGGCAATATAGTGCTGATGCTTAGCACTACGACGTTGGGAGAATTGATCGCCTCAGAACCATATGCCAAGGAGAATGGAGTTTCGCCAGTTGCTCGCCTTTTGGTGGTGTGATATGCCCAAAGAACACCGGGGAGCTCGTCTGGCCACTTGTCATTCTTGTCTGAGAGGGTTTTCTTAAGGTAGTCGAGGATAGTCTTGTTGGACGCCTCAGCTTGCCCGTTACCCTGTGGGTATTGGGGCGTGGACATGTGCTGCTTGATGCCATATTTTTTGAAGAATATTGTCAAGTCTTTGCCCACGAATTGTGGGCCATTGTCGGTGACGATGAAGAGTGAGATGTCGAAGCGGCAAATGATGTTCTTCCATATGAAGTGCTCTATATTCATCTGGGTAGTTGTGGTTATGGGTTCAGCTTCGACCCATTTGGTGAAGTAGTCGATCGTTACGAGCATCATGCCTCTGCCCCCAGTAGCAGGCGGCATTGGTCCTACCAAGTCAATCGCCCATTGCATGAATGGTCATAGGCTCATCTGCAGATGGAGTTCATTGGCAAGTAATGCGGGTACGTGCTTGAAGCGCTGGCAGCTGACGCATCTTTATACATATTCCTTGGCATCTTGATGCATGGTTGGCCAATTGTAACCAGCATTGAGAGCTTTTTGCGCCAAGGATAGGCCTCCAGAGTCGTTTCCACAGACGCCTTCGTGGATTGAGCTAAGAATCTTTAAGTCGTCGAGAGGCGATAGGCAGCGGAGATGTGGTCCTAAAAAAGATCTTTGAATGAGCATGTCGTTCCACATATAGTAGCGTGTTGCCTTTATTTGGAGCTTCCTAGACTCCAGTCTGTCTGCAGGGAACGTTTCAGTCAATGATGGGATCTTGCCAACTCGAGGTCATGTTGATACGCGCCACTTCACCTGCTGGTTCCTTATCTATGCTTGGCTCCTCCAGGTACTCGACCAGGATTAAGTGTCTGAGCTGATGGTCTAATGCGGAGCCTAGGCTTACAATGTGTCTGAATGGGCAATTTTTACCCATGGAACCTGAGTGAGTGTGTACACTTGGAACGTCGCTAGTTGCTCTCGTACCTTCTCGAGGTATCGGGCCATCCTTGGATGTTTTGCTGCGTACTCCCCTAAGGTTTTGTTGGTGATCAGCTGGGAATCAGAATAGATTGTGAGCTTCTTCACCGCTAGGTCTTTTTCCAATCAAAGACCTGCTAGTAGAGCTTCATACTCTGCTTCATTGTTTGATGCTTTGAAGCTCAGAGTGATCACCTGCTCGAGTATTGAGCCGTCTAGGGTAGTAAAAACTAGGCCTGCTCCCAATCCTTGATGGTTAGATGATCCATCGACTTTCAAACTCCAAAAATATCTATCAGGTCGGGCAGGTATGGCAATGGCGTGCTCGGCTACCTCTGGGGTACTTTCGGGCTATGTTGCTGCATTCTTCAGGCTTAGGGTGAATTCTGCTATGAAGGTTGCCAGTGCTTGGGCTTTTATTGCCATGCGGGGTTGGTATGCTAGGCCGTATTGACCAAGTTCTAACACCCACTTCATTACTCACTGAGAAGCGTCTGGACTATGCAAAACTGATCACAACGGGTATTGGGTCATGATGATGACCGG
The DNA here is from genome assembly GCA_015708375.1 of Cydonia oblonga. NCBI lineage: Eukaryota > Viridiplantae > Streptophyta > Magnoliopsida > Rosales > Rosaceae > Cydonia > Cydonia oblonga. The sequence goes on from JADOBS010300738.1 coordinate 2,719, forward strand.
ATGCCCTTGAAAGTAGGGTCTGAGCTTCCGAGTTGCAACAACCAGCGGCAAAATTAGCTTTTCGATCTTTGGGTATCTGGTTTTTGTATCAATGAGAGCTTTGGATGTGTAGAACACAGGCAGTTGTGCCTCCAGCTCTTCTCGTATAAGGGCAGAGCTCACTGCCACTTCTGATACTGCCAGATAGATGTATAGGTTCTCCGCTGCTTCTGGTTTGGATAGTAGTGTAGGTGATGTCAGGTACTGGTTCAAGTTCTGAAATGCTTGTTCGCGCTCATCGTCCCACTTGTCCTTCTGCGCCATTTTGATTGCCTTGAAGAAGGGCTTGCATCGGTCGATAGATCGCGAAATGAAGCGATTAAGTGCAGCTGCTTGTCCGGTCAGACTTTGGATCTTCTTCAGAGTTGTGGGTGATTTCATGTCCATGATCACTTTGATTTGCCTTAGATGAGCCTTGATTCCTCATTGGGCTACAAGGTACCCTAAGAATCGGCCTGAGGAGACGCCAAATGTGCACTTAGCTGGGTTGAGCTTCATGTTGTACTCTTGAAGAATGGCAAAAGTTTCTGCCAAGTTAAGGATATGGTCTGACCGCTGCTTTCCTTTCACCATGATGTCGTCGACGTAGACTTCTATGGTGACTTCGATCTGCTTCTTGAACATCGTGTTTACAAGTCGCTGGTAAATTGCTCCTATGTTCTTGAGGCCAAAATGCATCACCTTGTAGCAGTATGTGCCTCGCTCGATCACGAATGCAGTCTTTTCTTTGTCAGGCTTGTGCATGGCAATCTGATTGTAGCCTGAATATGTGTCTAAGAAGTTGAGTAGCTGGTTCCCTGATGTTGAGTCAACAAGAAGGTCGGTGTAATCCACGCATACTCTCCATTGGCCCTTCTTTTTTTTCATTACTAGCACGACGTTGGCCAGCCATGCTGAATATGCCAGTTTCTCAATGAATCTGGCCTCTAATAGCTGATTGATCTCCACCTCAATAATCACTACTAGCTCGGGTGCGAAATGTCGCCTTTTTGGATCATAGGTTGGCAGCGGGATGGACGTGCAGCTTGTGACAAGTTATCGCTGGATCAATGCCAGGCATGTCAGAGGGTGACCATGCAAATATGTCGCGATTTTCCCTAAGGAAAGCCATGAGTTCTTCCTTCTCCGCTGGGCTCAGATGTGAGCCGATTCTAGCCGTCTTTTCTGGCTGGTGGGGGTCAAGAATGATGTTTTCAACGTCTTCTTCAGGTTTCCATCCTGACTCATTTTCCAGGGCATCGTCAACCTTAACACCATCTTCTTGACCTGCCTGCTGTAATTGCTATTTGGCGGAGGTAGAGTCATCTTTCTGCACTTCAATTGCTACTACTTGGGTGAAAGATTTCTTTTTTGACTCCTTGAGAACTTGTACATTGCATCGCCTGAACATGGCCTGGTCACCTTTGATTTCTTTGACTGCTCCTCACAGGATACGAAATCGGATTTTCTAATACTCGATCGAGGTCACAGCTCTAATCTTCACTAGCCAGGGTCGGCCCAATATCCTGTTGTGAGGAGATGGGTCATTGAGGATCATGAAAGTTTGCGATGAGATAATCGGTGGGCTGGTTACGTCGAGTGTGATAGTGTCAATGGCAGTTGAGCTAAGTTCGTTGAATCCGGTCAAGACCTCTACTTTGCGTTGGATCGTGCTTTCCAAGCCCATCTTCTGGATGACTGATAGTTGTAGGACATTGACTAAGTTTCCGTTGTCCACCACGATTCTATCAATGATGGCGTGGGCCAGTTGTACAGAAATCACCAAGGCGTCGTTGTGGGGAAAATCTACTCCCTCAGCGTCCTGTTCAATGAAGCCGACTATTGGTCTAAGTATAACATCTATGGCTTGAACCTGATTGATCGATCTCGCATGCTGGATTTTCCTCTTCTTGGAGTTATTGGTGGCCCCCAAATGCTTGGATTCGGCAAAGATTTCGTTGATTCAGATTGTCTTGGTTGGGGGGTTAAGCGTCGGTATCTGCTTCTCTCCTTGGCCGAACAGCTGGTCTGTCGACATACTGGTCGCATTTGCCTTCCTTCGCAAGTTGCTCGAGGTACCTTCTCCATGTGGTGCAATCATTGGTTGTGTGCCCAGAACCCTGTGGAATTCACCATACTTGGTTTGGTCCATCTTTGAGATGTTGCCCTTTACAGGTGGCGGCGACTTGAACCATGGCTTGTCCTTGAGGTCGCGAAGGATTTGGCTGATCGAGACTAAGAACCTAGTGTACGTCTTGGGCGTTGTGCCTCCCTTCACTGGTGACCAATTCATGCTCTTGTCTCCTGCCTTGCTTTTGATGTTGAGCGATTTATCGCTTGCCTTCTTTTGAGTCGGTTCCGCGCTCTGTGTGGCTGCTCGGGCGATTTTTAGGAGCATTTTTCCTTATCCCAGAGGGAGTGCTTTTCTGCCAAAGCATAAGAGTTTGTCAGGGATAGGTTCTCGCCCATAATCAATTCTCCGAAAAGTGGATGATCGGTTGGGAGTCATTTTCTGAAAGCTAAGCATGCGGCTACCTATCATCGCATCCGACGATTTTTTCCTTTTCTGCCTTGAATCTCTTGACATAAGTACAGAGTGACTCTTTCGGGTCCTTCTTCATGCTGAAAAGGTGGTCAGATCTCTTCTTGATCAAACGGTAGGACGAATATTCCTTAGTGAAAACCAAGGAAAGTTCGTCGAAGTTCTGGATTGAACGTGGCTGCAGAGTGTGGAACCAGTCTTGCGCCTCGCCTTGTAGCATCGTGGCAAAGATCTTGCACATGATAGCGTCATTGCTGGCGTAAAGGGTCATGGCACTTCAGTAGTGCATCAAGTGTTTGTCCAAATCTTCATCTCCCCTAAACAAGGTGAAATATGGCAGGTTGAACTTTCGCAGTGGTTCCATCCGCTCGATCTCGTCTGTAAATGGTGACCTGCACAAGTTGGCCACGTCTCTACGGAGGGCATCGTCGGTAGTGTATTTCAGTTCAGCTGCTCTATTACAAGCCTTTGTACTTCCTCATGGATTTGCACCTGGTGGGGACAACGGAGCCTCCGGCTGCCCTCGGTGTTCACCTTCTGGTCCATGTTGCTCTTCTATTCGTCCTACTTGTTTGTGCTGCAGTTGCGGTGCACGAAGTTCACCTTATGCTGCTCACTGTCGTTTTGGCTGGGGGCTGCCAATGGAACTTGAGCTGGACTGCTCACGTGCTTTTCTCTGGGCGTCATGCTGCTACCTACTCCGTTGCCTTGTAGGAGGATCTCCTTGCAGGCCTAGCCTCGTGTGCACGTTTCTCCCGGAAGTTCTTGAGTGCTCGTCGGAGTATAGACCCAACCTCGAATGCACACTAACTCGTGAGCTGAGTTGGGAATAAACACTTCTCTGTGCATCTGGGCAGGAGAAGACGTTTCCCTGAGGGCCCAAACGAGAGTGCACACTACCCGAACGCACCGTTCATAGCGGGCTGAACGGCTTTTTGCCAGGACATCGCTGGAATGAGTCATGTTCTTCTGCCCTTATCCTGCTTCTGGACACTTCATCTGAGGCGCGCTACATCTCGATGCACTCGAGAATTTAGTTCACTAAAGTGGTCTACTGCGCGAGGGCGTTTGTCAAATTGGTGACCTGCTGGGGCAGGTGGTGGTCGCCATTTGGATTGGAAGAGCTTGGATGATGGGCGTCTCATGTGTGGTGGAAGTATAGTAGACTGCAGGTTCAAAGCTTGAGCCTATAGCAGGCAATCCTTGGATCTGCATGGTCGTGGGCCATCTTGGCCGTTAGGCTGCCACATTTTGGCTTACTGGCTGAGTGGCTTGGGCTTGGGCCCGCTGAGCTGCTTGGCTAGTAGCAGCTGCCGAATTCTGGGCTCGGGTTCAGGCCTGCTGCTGCATTGGGTTGGGCCTCCTACCCAGGGCTTGTTGTGGCAGCTGCCAAGTTCAGGGCCTCCTGCCCACGGGCTTCGAAATGGACCTGGGCCTCATGCCTAGGGTTTTGTGGAAGTGGCGTCGGGCCTGGTGGCCTTGCCATGGCTGCTGGGTCACGGTGGTGACACGACTTCACGACGGTAAGGCTCCTCATACCGTCATGTTGAGCCTTGAAGACCTCTGTCGTGGGGCTATGTTCTCATCTCCACTCTTCGGTCCAAATCCTTCCACGTATAGGGTTCTGTTTGTCATAGTTTCTGAATTTCCTACCATTGTATCCTTTCTCCAGGGATTGATCAAGAAACTTTTTTAGGAAAAAATTAACTGATATGACGTATGAGAAATTCAACATGACAGAAAATTCAAGAAACAAATGCGAAAGGCTTCTTCGAGTGTTTTGAATCAGCTCTCAATAAAAGCACCAATTTGTGGATACAAATTTCCGCCTTCTTCAGTCTTGACGAAAATGCACCTGCAAAACAATCAACACCTTTGATCAAAGACCTAAGCCTCACACGCCCACAAGGTGGGGGAGGGGGTTAGGTCAACGGATCTCCGATGCCTAAGTTAGTTTCTCTGAGAAAGTAAAGTGTTTAGGCTTTTTTAGGGTTGCAAAAAGCTCTCAAAAATGATAGAATACGGGGTATTTATAGGGCTAGGGCCGACCATATAGGGTTTAACGGAGAAATATTCTCTAAATATTCCCAAGATATTTAATAGGAGATAAATATCTTGAGATAATAGGGTAATAATCCTTAATTGATTTAAATTAGGATTACTTACTTGATTGGAGTCAATCTTTAATTAGGAATGTATTAAATATAGGATTTGGGTAATTAATCCTTATCTTCAATTCCTTGCCATGGGCAGATGAGTTGTGGGCAGTTGTGTTCAGCTGCTGGGTCATTTAGGGAGGTGAGCTGCGCGTAGGAGAATCTGAGAAGTCTGCTTATTTATTGAGGGCAATCTTATCCTTCTTGAATAAAAATTCACGTGTCGCCTCTAGAATTTTTGGGATTATTTTTTGCTCCACAGTTGGTGTTATGACTGCTAGGGTTTAAGAAGAGGAAATGAAGTACATATGGGTGTGTTTCTGTTTCTCTCCCATCCCTCTCAATCTCTCAATCATCGACACCAACCCTTGATTTGAGGAGAAAAAATCAACCTAACCCCCCTTTTTGGCAGCCTCACTCCTCCCTCTCTGTTCCCCTCCTTGCCATCCCACGCCTTTCTCCCTGAAATCCCTCCACAAATCCTCTCATATCTCTCTCAATCCCAATTTGTGAGTTTTGGATGAAGCACAACCACACACATAATGGCAAAAATGTAAATAATGACAAAACCGTAAATATTTCGAAATCTAGTAAGAGACAAAATTACCCTCCTAACTTTTGAAAATTACCCTCCCAACCTAGCCCCATTTGGTTGTCATTGTTGTAAATAGCGTGAAATCGAGTGGCAAGTGTACATGAGCGTCTACTTGTGCATTGCTATCGTCTACTAGCTAACTGAACTACTAGCACCTACTAGTATATCTAGCATGTATTAGAAATATAATAACACCTGCAAATATCCTACGACCGAAGACAATTATACAAAATATATGAAAGATCATATGGTGAAAACAAATCACCAATATGGATAATTAAATTATATGGTCCTCTAACCAATTCTATAGAAGTCTTATGTAAGACTAGCTTCAAAACAGTTAAATTCATCAAGAAATAATTTAATCGAAAACTTGAGTTTTGAAGGGATCCACTCACAAGTTTCCCAAGCGTGATTCTTCAATAGACCTCTTGCCTTTGTCCAATTTAGTTGAACTTGTACTCGTGAATGTATTATTTAGATATTGAATGTACACAAATGGATTGCACCCCGTGATTCAGGACTTTGAATAACCTAAGGTTAGGTCTGGGATGCTCCACGCGCCGTCGTACAGACGGTCACTCGCCACCACACGTCGCTAAACCCTATAGTCGTCGGGGCCGTGTGCCAGGTTTCGGATTTCAGATGGAGGGTTAATGGAATATACCTTCGCTGTTAGAGATTTTGTCAACTCTAACGGAATCCGTCGCCGTTAGACCGCCTTTGACCATCGTGCTCCGCCACCGGAGACTGGCCGGAGTCTGCAGATTCTTTAGAAAATTAGTACTTAGCTTATTCAAGCTCTAATTCAACAGAATTTCATCCAAAATCATCTATATAGGTCTAGGAACTTACCTAAACACAATTTAGAACAATTTAGGACATATTCAACGTTGAATTCGTCGATATTACACCGGTGGTACTCGCCACACTCCAAAGCTGGACAACGACTGTGATGACAAAGACGAATGCGACGATGGCAATGGTTTCTAGATAATAGTTTGGGCACCGTATCTTCACAGAACGTGATGAGAGTCATGGGATTTGTAGAAACCACCCTCGTTTCAGTTGCTGAGCTTCATTACTCCAATCGACAGACTATCTTCTTTCAGCTGTGGAGCTTCATGACCCCCAGAAACTGACTTTCAGCACTCGAATCAAGATTAAGAGGCTGTCTGTAAAGAGGAACCACCCTGGTGAACTCCAATCGAAACTGAGCTTCATTAAAATCGAGAAGCTATCTTCTTCTAGCTGCGGACCTTCGTAACTCCCACAAACTTACCTTCGTAACTCAACTTTGGAGCTTCAATCGAAATGGAGAGGTGTTTCAGCTGTGGTATTTTGTAAAGGGGCATCTGAAGGGGGGTCACATCATTGTCAATTTTACGGGTGGTTCTATCGCTGCAATCACTTGCCTGCCTAAACGGTCCGCATAACAGACGCTCATTTGGACATAATAATTCCGTTTCGTATTAGATGGTTGGACTGAAATGTACAACCTTTCAAATTCAAGGCATATTTAAGATAGATGATAATAATTTTTCAAGAAATCAATGGCCTTCTCAACGGCCTCTCCGACCTACCTACATGAGAAAAACCATCAAAGTTGGTATAGCGGCGTGTCAATACCAAGGACAGACTGAAGTGGGTTGTACGTTGAAATAAGGGTTTTTGGTACTGAAATTTCAAGTTTTTTAGGTTCTCAAAGGTTAAGAAAAAAGAACATATGGACTGCAACACGAGTGGTCTCATGTTATTGCTTCTTATATTGAATTTTCTGTTTTTTGTTAAAACTACGCGGAATGCGTGAAAATCTTCAAGACAATATATACATTGTACTACAGAAATTTGTCTAAACTTCTGCTGCTCCTGCAATATCAGCAAATTGCAACTTTGAATTATCTCTCTTGCTTTCGCTACATTAATTTCTCAAGTCTGCTTTTGCAATACTTCTGCATATTTGTCAAATGCCAGCCTATCATAGCCCTTGGCATAGGTTCATTCCGTAGCATTACAGCATGCAGTAGAGGCGTATATATGCTTATGGAAATCGATTTCTCTTAAATGGTTTTTCAAGTTGATAAATTGAAGTTTTAGGGTTCGTTTGGAAGTGCTTTTAAATTACTGAAAACGCTTTTAGAGAAAGTGTTTTTGGATTCCAAAAGCATTTGAAGTGCTTACTACAAGAAACACTAGTTATGTTATTCTTGCAAGAAGCCGTTCAAGTGCTTTTCTAATATTCACTTGCATTTTCACTTAAGATTGGTTCCAAAAATATTTTCACCAAAAACACTTTCAACCACTCTTCCCCAGTGGATGAGGAATTTTCAAAGTCCTAATGAAGTTAAATCCTCTTACATGCATTTGTAATGTTATGCAATGCATTTCAATTCTCTCATGTTAACATTTTATGATCCACCTCTTTGGACTTGAAAATTCCTCGCCAAACAATGCCTTAGGATTTTTGGGTTATCTACAATTCGATGTGCAAGTTTTGGTGCTCCAAGGCAGTAAGTGATTCTAGATTCTAGGGATGGAAATTTTTACCAAATTACCGTACCAACTGTCATACTAACCATACCATATCACATTATTACCAAAAATTTGTACCAATTGGTAATGGTACAGTATTTGTACTGTACCATACTATTTCAGTACGGTACTGGTATCCAAAACCAGTACCGGTGGCATACCGTGTCTACCAATATTATTAATATTATATTATGTATTTATTCATATAATTATTTGAGGGCAAAATTAATAAAATTAATAATAATTATTGTAGAAGTGTAAAAAAATGTCAAAAAAAAATATATACAATCACTCATAGTGACAAGCTTTACAACTTTCATGAATCAATCAGCTTCAAAATCCAACACTATAATCCATAAACCTTAAATCTGAATTTCATTTTTTAAATTTTCTTTTTTTGAAAACATGATCATTTGGCGGATGTAAGAAGATGAACGGTTCAGATCTTTGATATCACGTTTCGATATTTACAGTTAACTGAAATATGAGTCGATGTCATATAGTTTGTAGAAACTTTATAAACATCAAGCAATATTTTCAC